>JABCJW010000659.1:0-24509 GCA_013184375.1 Fusarium newnesense | reverse complement strand
CGTATCACTGTTCCCGATGCGGTCGTTGAGGATGAGGTTATGTGGATTGCTCTCATGCTTGGAGATGATGCGTTCAACAAGTTCAGCAAGCGTCTTGCACTGCACTGTATCCACAATATCGATGTGAATACCGCGCAGACGACATTTGCTAAGGAATTGAACGGCCGAGAGGGAATCTCCACCTTGCACGAGGAATGATTGGTCGAGGTTCAACTCCTCAGTGCTGATGTGCAGCGCATTGGCGAGTTCAAAGTGCAGGATATCCTGCATAGCGTCGGTGTGAGCCATTGCTGCGGTGGTGCAAAGAATGAAACTATTGGGAAAGGGTATTTTGGGTATAATGATTGCGTTTACGAAAATTACATTGCTTGAGATCTTGTTCATCTATATGATGCTGTATTCAACGCTATGGAGATTAGGTAATGGGTGTTTAGGTCGGGCATTTCTGGTGTGAAGCGCTGGAGGGGGGGCTGACAGGATCAGTTCAGGATCAGGATCAGGATCGGCGCTATCGGCAGGATTGTCCCATGTGGCGCACGGAAAGCTGCACGGTAAGCGGCAGTCAGCAAGCCAACACAGTAATAGAGGGACTTTGGGAAAATTAGGTTCATTGAGATAAGGGATTAGATGGGAGGCGATAACGGAATTGAGAAGCAAGCATGATCTGAGACTTCTGAGCGAAGGCCCGGAGATAAGCGTGAGGGAAATGTCTCAACTGCCGCAATGAAGCCCTGCCAGGCTCAAAAAGGTTGAGAAGATAATGTGTTCGGAACATGACCCTTTTGGGACATAGATATTTTGAGGGAAATAGCACGGTTTTGTATTGTTAATTATGTAGAACGTTCACGATGAAAGTGTGCGAGTCTGCTGCTTAACAAGATATCTCGTTATCGACGGAGTCTCGGTCGCGCCCATCGGACCCTCGGCAAACTGAAATGCCCCAACGGCATGAGATCAAGCATAATAAATCTCCTCAGAGTGGAATAGCATCACTCTTGTCCCTCTAAAAACAGGTCCTGATTCGTCATAATCTGCAATAATGACCATTGATCATCTCGCTCAATCTCGTAGCTAAGCCCCTCGCGTTAGTTTCACATGCAATCACGTATTCCACGGCGTGCACGTATTATCCTCACAGTATCACGCCATCACATAGTACTCAATAACCTATTTAAATGCTGGGTTTCCTCAGATCAAGAATAAAGATCTTATGGTGGCGTTTTAGTCTTCCAGGGCATCTAACTTTTTCTTTCGGTCGCATTGTGCCATGGGAAGTCTATGCATGTCATTAATTTGACTTCATCACTTACGCGAAGGAATTAATTAACAAAACTCAATCTTGCGCAGCGTCGAGACTACAAAAGTATGCTATTTCCGGGAAAATTAAAGGTTAGACGATGGAAATGGGGCAGACAATCGGGCAGCACAATTGCTTCAACCACGATTTATCTGGCAGTTGAGTGATTCCATATGACAGTAAGTAATCTTGAGTGATTGCGAATGTTCTTGAAATGGTGTCAATATGAGTTTGACCAAAGCGGAGAAGAAACTACTCCATCTGGCACCGAGGAATACATCCTGAGGATGAGGAAACAACTGATATTACTCAGTACTCAATGAGTCAGACGCACTCGCGGACCTCCTGTTTACACAACAGCTACAGAATAGATGGCAGTCCCTTGTATGAGCAGGGAACACCGATTAAATCACGATACCGCGCTGCAAGATATATCCACTTCCGACAGCATCGCATCCGTTTTGCATTGCGCAGAACTCCAAACGGTCTTGAATCGTGCATATACAGAAATATCAGCGACACGAGAGTGTCTACATATCACTTTGCGGGGTCTGTCACAACTCATTCCTCGCTGCAGTGTTCAGTGGGCGACGGAGTCACATCTTGTGCGGAGTCATGAATCGCTACTTGCATCGCCGAGATCAGAGCATAACCTCAAATAAACCATGAATATCCGTATATTGAAAAACAAACATCGATCTAGCCGTAAGAAAATCGTACACCCGCTATTGTGTCATCGACCGCAACGCTCTATTCGGTCGCACCCTCCCATTAGAATGTCTTCGGATTCTATTACAGCTCTGGTTCTGAATATGATGATTCCTCGCCGTAGTACGACTAAAGATGGCTCCGCACATGTTACACGGATAACAGGGCCGCTGGCTGGACTTCTCCTTCTGGTGCCGCTTCAGGTTGCTCAGCGTCGTAAACAACTGCCCGTTACACCCGTGGTCCCAACACCTGAGATCCTGTGCGTCACGCTGCTGCTGTGTTCCTGCAGTAGTGGTGGTGGTGGTGTTGGCTCGCTTGGATCGGGGGCTGCTGCGTTGTTGATCGTCGGCGGCGCGCGTGTTGGCTGATTGGGCCATCTCTGTCAATGGGGAGATGGGGTAGGAATTGTCACTGCCACTATAAGATCCTGTTCGTTAGACCTGACCGTACATCAATCGGGACGTAGCCCATCTTGGCTTACTTGGCATCGTGGTGATCGAACGAGAAGAAATCGTCAAATGTATCGTCGCATAATAGAGGGAGTCGGTTTGAGAATACATCATCTGCTAGATCTGTCGAGAAATTGAAGTCGTCGGATGCAAAATCAATAGCTAAAAATAATCAATCAATCTGTTAGTTGGGGCTGTTTTGGGAGGTGAAGCTATATGCGACCGCGGGGTTATGGACGGATTTGTTCTGGCACGCACCACTAATATCCGGGTGACGATTAGGTTCAGCACTGTCATTGGGGTGATCAAAGTCAATGGCCGGAAGAAGGGACTGGACACCCGCCATCCAGTCAGCAACGATTGGCCTGCTGTCTCTGCCATTTCTCGCTGGAGGAAACATGTTTGTCTGGTCTGTTGGTTGGGGTAACAAGGCTGAGCAATGTAATGTAATGTACTGCACAATGTATGTCTATGTCTGGACAGAATATCACAAAAGGAATATCGCATAATCTTGGGTCTAGTGCTTCGCCTTTGTGTGCTTCGCGCGAACTCTGTTTATAACGTACTCATCGTATGATGTGTAACAGCGTGTACAGATTGGGGGCACTTGATTGATACGCTGTCTACGTCAAGCATCTACATACTCGGCCGTCACATTGTTTCTCGAAAGGGCCTGATCGCCAAGCCGGGTTCAATCCGGTAGGTGTCAGATTCATTGATTATTCTGCAGAATAGGTACATACAGAATGTCTCTCCTGTCAAAACGCAGCATATAACCACCCTCGGCATGTAGTGAGCGTTGTATCGATCAAACTAAAGTTTGAATACGCGAAACCTTGGCCCCCATGAAAAGATACCTCATCTCTCCAGGACTCTTGTGTCTCTCATGCATGGGGTGAGATGGAGGTGTCCTATTAGCTCGACCCCGGGCCTCATTGGGATTTTTGCAGGGGAAAGCATACATATGCGTCTCTGTCTTGTCTTGCCATGCCAGGCCATCATGCACAACAAAGTTCAGCGGTTAATAAGTGAGATACAACCTGCCTCATAGAGGCAAAACAAACAAGGGTCGCCCTTGTCTTCCCCGACCTGGTTAAAGTTGCGCGTCATCTGGTCTCTACCCGGCAATTCATACAAACCTGTGGAGCTCAAACAGTGGGAACGAGTCAGACAGGCGGAGCAGAGCCGGGGATAATACGGCCAATAAGGTTACGCGGCTCTTATAATTAGTGAGCATTTCTTGTCAGAGGAAGCGCCTCTGTTCCAGAATAGCTCCAATGTATTATGACAATATGTTGAGGTGCTTTTTGTTTTTTTCGGTCAGCAAACAAGAAAAAAAACTGGAACATGCATACACGCACTGCTTAATAAGGCTTACTGCCTCCCGCTTTGGAGATAGGCTCTTAGCAGGAGCTGAGCCCCAGCCCAGCCCGTCCCAGGGCTTAACTCCTCCCGGCGCTGCGGTCATCATGCCCCCATACCATAGGGCCCATACCAACCAGAATGCACGCACGTACGCTGATGGATGTCACACCTGGTGAAACAACAGAGTGGTATCCGGATATCGCGTGGCACCTTGATTGGCTTTCTACTCACCGCACGCCAACCCGCGGGCCCAGGGCGGTATGTCTCATCACAAAGGGCTACTGAACTCTACAAGCTACCACCACCCCACGATTATCCCACTGCGGCGAGTCCCGAGTCTATACTGCAAGAGGACTAATGACTCGGGACTGTTGCATCAGAAATTCCGCCGATAGGTTCATCGCGAGTTAAATCTTCTTTAGTGCGGAAAGGGAAGACTATCAGGAAACGGCACGGAACGGCACGATAGGATATGATCGCTCAGAGATGGATGGATGCACGGCATTCACAGTTAAAATCCCGTAATCCTTCAATCCTCAATCCTGTATTCCAGCAATCCAAGAATCCCACGCAATTAGCATTTGGAAAGCTACTGTTTGTCCGATTGTAGGATGATTCCATGTGAAACATGTCTGCGTGACAGATTCAAGAAGATAGATGAGAGACTTGACAGCTACAAAAATGTGTTCTTGATCAACCACTATTATAATTCCAATTCTTCGGACCATCGGCATCACTGACCGCCACAACAACTAAGACATTTCAAGCCAAGCCATGATTCGCGACCTACAAGGCGTAGTCTCCCTCCCTTCTTGGGACATGCCCATGTCGCATATGAAAACCCATTGGCTACCCTACGCAATCAGAATCTCGAGATCCATCACACCACCGCCTTTACTAGTCATCCTACTGCTAGTTGCATTATCTCCGGTGAGCTAAATAATCCAACGAAATCAAGCCACTGCAACGGCGACTAACCTGCAATAGGTAATCGGCTATGTCGCCTACCTCGCCTTCTTCCATCCTCTCGCCAAGTACCCCGGCCCCTTCTGGGGAAAGTTTACAGGGCTCCGTGCAGCTTACCATGCCTGGATTGGGGATGTACATATCGACATGTGGAAATGTCATGAGAAATATGGTTCGTGTACCCAGCGTTCCATTCGCCTCTGTAGTGAGAAACATGCTTACGTGCCCCAGGTCCCTATGTTCGCTACTCACCAAATTACCTCCTCATGAACACGACTCAAGCATACAAAGGTTATTCCCCTCGCTTCTGTTCCTAGAGTATATATGATCTGATGCTGTATCTAGATGTCTACGGCCATAACAAGAACGTGCGCAAGAGCCTTGCTTATCTGGCCATGGTCCACAAAACTCCTAGCACCTTTACCCTGATGGATCGGCACGAGCATGCATGGAAAAAGCGGATCTTGAGCCAAAAGCTATCGGATTCAGCCATCCGATCCTTCGAGCCCAAGATCACGGGCATGATTGATCGCTTCTGTGAATACGTCTGCCCCGTGTCAGCGGGAAAAGAAAACGCCGTGTCCAAACCGTTCAACATGTCAGAAATGTGTAAGCTCAACCTTTCATTGGTCGCCACTACTGGTCCCCGCTGACAGCGCATGTCGTGTTACACAGGCGATTATCTTTTCTTTGACCTTGTAACCTCTATTGTCTTTGGTGAGAACTTCGACTTGATCCGAAGTCCGTGGTATCGTCATATCCCGCCTGCGCTTGCTCGCTCGAATGAGCGTATAAGTGTCATTGTCCAGTGGCCGTATGTTGTGTGGCGTCGTATGGACAAGGTTCTCTTCCGGAACTCCGTGGCTGGACGGAAGGATTTCCTACGATTCGCTCACAACTTGGTCACTGAGAGGGTGCAGCGTGGGTCTGGGGATGATGTCTTGTCTGGCTTACTGGATGCTGCAGACCCAACTACAGGAAACAAACTGACCCAAGATGAAATCGTTGCTGAGAGTATTCTGATGCTCGTAGCTGGTAAGTGGACAACCACCAAGACCCATGGGCTTCTACTGACACGAGTACAGGCTCTGACACTTCATCAACCCTTTTGGCGTCTCTGTTCTTCTACCTTACTAGAAACCCCGACAAGAAGGATCGTCTGACCCGTGAAGTCCGCTCCAAATTTTCAAGTCGAGAGGAGATCTGTCTCGGTCCAGCCCTCAACTCCTGTCGCTTCCTCTACGCGTGTATCATGGAATGCTTACGCCTAACGCCCCCAGTTGCAGCAGCACCGTTCCGCGAGGTCCTCAAGGGCGGCATGATCGTTGACGGCCACTACGTCCCCGAAGGCACCAACGTCGGAACCGGCATTTTCAGTCTCCAACATAACCAGGAGTACTTTCACAACCCTTTTGAGTTTATGCCTGAGAGATGGCTATCAGAGGGAAAGCACGCTGGTCCCCATAATCCAGATGCTCACGTTCCATTCTCTATCGGTCCTCGTGTCTGTCTTGGAAGGGCACTTGCTCACGCCGAACTTAGTCTTGCTATGGCTATCATCTGCTGGAAGATGGATTTCAACGTGGTTGAAAGCATGAAGGATATTGGAGCGGGCAACGAGAATGCTGAGTATGGTAGACACAGGCCAGGAGAGTTTCAGTTGTATGATCATATTACATGTGCGCGAAATGGGCCAATGGTTGAGTTTAGAGAGAGGTCGTTCTGAAGCTATGGAGATAAATCAAACATGAATTTTCCGTATCAGCCGCAACCCCTGTATCACGATGATCTGACGCCCTTGCTAGTTCTGTTGATAGTTCCGTCAGAACCCTAAAACCGTTGAGAATCTTAGTAAAGAATGCAAGTCATTAACTCAGAACTATAAACAAGGTTCCATTCACTGCGGCTCCGCTATACGCACTAATGTTTAGAGGAAATCTCAATATGCACTATCAAATCTACACCGACTCCAATGATTCCATGTGATGCTATCAACGTATTTCATTGGGCAAAATCAGTCACATATGACTGGCGGTAATGCTCACCCGGACCATCGGGCTCTCGGTCTCTAAGCCAGCAAAAGTTGCAGGGGTTGCATCTAAGGACCACCCGCGCGGCCGCTGTAATCCCAGTAGTTATCGCCCTGGGCCCTGCATGTACCGATGACGCAGTAGTAACCGCCACCACGGTTAGACTCGTTTGGTGAATACATGACAAAGGGATCTCCAGTCGAGTCCCACCCTCCACCAACGGCACAAGAGTCTCTCTCCTTGTTCTGAACGGTATCTATTGGTGAATTAGTCGATGAGTTTCTTTTGTGGGGCCGGCATGCGAAAATCCTTGTATACGTACAGGCAGTATGAGCGGTGTTGTACCAGACGCAAACATCTTCACCAGGGCCTCCGGTGCAGGTGTAGGTGTTTCCAGTGCTCCAGCTCTCGGAGACTGAGAAACCTCCGCTGATCCAGCTCACAGGGGTGAGGGTAGCAGTCCAGCCGATGGTGTACGAGATGGATTGGGAGTTGCCAACGCTGCATGACTGGGCCGTTCCACAGTTTACAACTTCCTGCAAGTTGAGCCTCATCAGTGATAGTTCAAAGTATGGGGTTGCGACGGGGCTGTCTTACCGAAAGCTGCTTGTGGAAATAATTCTGGTGGGGATCGCCTAAACCATCCAGGTCACTAAACTAATTCGCGGATTACCATATGGAGAAAGTGTAGCTTACCATCGCCAACCAGGGACGTCCTTGTCAAGACGGAACAAGCTGGGGGGTCATTGATAGGATTAGCCTCGCGCTTTGCAAGGCCCGATGCCGAACCCTTGGAACTCAAGAGCCGGAGAGCACCCTTAGCCTTATCCTTGTCATGGCAGTTGTCTTCGATCTTTGCCTTATTTGGCTTCCAGTCAAGTCCAGAACACTCGACAACGGTTGCTTCAGCACTAAACTTCTTGGCGCAGATCGGGCCTCCCGAGTACTCTGCCTTGAAGTGGACGAGGTACTTGTTAGCGCCGACAGTAAAGTTTCCAAAGCCGTTCTCATCGACATCTGTAAAGTCAATACTGCTAGGGGCGTCGGAGATGAAACTCGAGCAGCTCTGGGCCAACAGGGTTGAGCCGTCGTATACGCTAAGAGCGGTTTGGCCAGATGCTTTGGCGTGTTTCCATACAATCTGTACATTTGCACTTACAGCGGTTGCTGCTAGTGCCAATGCAATGTGAAGAGAACGCATGGTATTAGAGTTTAATGGTAGTCTGAGGATTTAAGGAAGTTGGTTCTGAAGCTTGTTGATACTCTATCTTGGCAGAGGTCAATTCTCCTTTTATAGCCCGACTACAGTAAGATTTTTTCGGAGCTGGGCACTATATCAAGCAGGATCAGCATTTCTTTCTTGTTTCCTTGATGCTAAACATCAGCATCATTGCAATGATCCTTCTCGTCGTTTAGATAACCAAGGCTGAGCGATCCCATCATCAGCGTGGTAGCAATAGTGGAGAGTCGCCTGTATAAGCCACAAAGGGTCCAGCCTAACTACAACAGCCTTGGCAGGTCAACTGCCGATCGGACTTTTGTAATTCCCCGCTAGATCCTCCATGTTTCACGATGTCACCGCGATATTCGGCTGCCTAGACATGTCCTTCCCGATTAAGGCAAATTACTCGATGAGTTGAGGGACGATCTTGGATCGTCAGATGTTAGTGAGCCCATAAATGGAAAAAACGGCATGGCACAGACACTCAGCCTTGTGAGGGTACTGTATGCTGAGTGACCCGTGCACGATCCTTTGGTGGGACGCGGCCCGGCTACGCGGCATTGTTTAGTGCAATCGAGCAAATGAGATGTTGTGCTAGGCGAGATCATGAGTTGATGACGAAGACTACGGGGAAGCCGTTAAGGATTCTGCGAAATAGTAGTATTGATACGACTGTGCATGACTTGCGTTGCTATGCAAGGAATTGGTAGAGGTTGTATACTCATCTATTAAAGTTTCCACGTGTGACAGCTGACGTTTCGATGGGACGTTGGGGTTATTTCCCTTATCTGATAGTATTTCCACCGGCTCCCGAGGGAGCGTATCGGCTCCAACAGTGCCATCGTAGTGGAGCTGTCAGTGGATAGACGTTTACAACGCATCAACGTCTTCGGACCCGAATGTCCGTGACTGGGTTGGGTTAAAGCTTAATATCGCGAAAATACTTGGCACGACTAGGAATTGTTTGATCTAAACCGAAACAGAAGGTGATGCAGATCGTGTCGACATGGTTATAGACCAAGGATGAGACTTGCATTTGGAATTCTGGTGCCTGTTGCTTCATGACGCGAAGGGGCCAATCATGTATCCAACAGCGTGTGAGTTGTCAACAAGGTAGTGATCCATGGGTTATGCATGAACACTAAACCAACCTTGGGTCAGGGCGCTTGGGTCAAATTGAAGGATCAAGTCTAAAGAGTTTACTGGCGAAATGACTCGAAATCATGAGAGGTCGGCTCGGGTTTCATGAAGCTTGAGTCAGGTGAGACGTGTGTTACACAGTCTGAGTGCAAACTATTTGGTAATTACCAGTGGCATGATGGTCTCACCACCTGCATACTCCGGATTTCAATTTACATTTTGTAAACTAAAGGAACATAACGCGTAATAATAAATTAACCAGTCAAAGGAAGAATGCGATATATGTAGAAAATGGAAAAGACCTGGTTTTAGAGAATGCTGTGGTTAAATCATGAAAGGAATTGAGGAATTACCCTGAACCAGTTAACTCCCCGCGCTATGTCCAAGCCAGCCACTGGGTAAGGGCAATGAGAGTCAAGCTAGCCTAGTGGAGAGTCGACTCTCCTCCTTGAGTACCCACCTGTCAGATTGAATTCCATGAGTTACAACCAACATATCCTCGCTATATCACTGAGATAATAAAACAAGATACAAATTGTAGTCTGAGAAGAGGAATATACCATCTGTAGAGTTGTCGGTATTCACGTCAGAAAATAGGGCTGACCAGCCATGATGAATCCGCGAATCAGATCGCCAACCCCGCTGCCGGTCAAATGATCCACCGACAACTTTATGCCGCTGTCAATACTCTCAGCCCTCACCCAGCTTATAGCCACCATGATAAACAGAAAGATTCCTCTAGCATCTTACCTCCTCACGCGCCTCAGACAGGCAGGTACAAGACGCGTCTATGGCGTCCCAGGCGACCTCACCCTCCGAGCTCTCGACCATCTCCCGTCTTCAGGGCTCAAGTTCGTCGGATGCTGCAACGAGCTGAACGCCGGATACGCAGCGGACGGTTATGCTCGAGCTCAACGCCATCGCAAAGCATCTGGTATCGGCGCTTTGATCACGACCTATGGCGTCGGTGAGCTAAGTGCCGCTAATGCCGTGGCTGGAAGCTATGCCGAGTACTTGCCGGTTGTTCACATCGTCGGAACGCCTTCGCGACGTGCAAGACAAGTATCGTGTTCGTCTGCTGGCGGGAAAAGGCCGCATTTGCATATTCACCATACCATGGCTGACTCCAGAATTGGAGTGTATCGCGAGATTGCGGAGAAGTTTACTGTCGCACAGCTTGATCTTGCTGAGACGACGCCGGAGGATGTACCTGCTCAGGTTGACAGGGTTCTATCACAGGCGTTACACCATAGCCGGCCGGTCTATATAGAGATGCCGTCAGATGTTGTAGAGACGGAAATATTGGCAGACAAGCTGGATGACCCGATAGATCCGAATCCCGACACGGTTCACAACCTTGACGCTGGTAAAGTGGCACAGGATCTCCTGCATAAGCTCTATTCAGCCAAGCGACCTCTTATCATCGTTGATCGAGCTGAAGGCGCAGAGACTATTAGACAAGAAATCAACGAATTCGTTCAAAAGTCAGGCATTCCTACAGTATCTTTGCCATCAGGTGCCAGCATGGTGGATAACTCGCTACCCAACTACTTTGGCGTTTATTCCGGGGCAATCGGTACGGTTGACCTGACATCGGCGGTAAAATCAGCAGACCTCGTTCTGGCCTTTGGATGCCAGTTCTCTGATACCCAGACACTGGGATGGGCGGTATTGCCAGAACGCCATGTTATGACTCTCATTGGCAGGAATCATATTGAAGACGAGTCTGTCAACGCCCAAGAGGTTCTCAAGGTGATGGCTCAGAAGCTTGATAAGACCCAGCTTCCGTTTCAAGATACGTCTTCATGGGGAGACTTTCGACTTCAACCGCAGTTCGAGGTCTACCCCAAAGCTTATATCATCCAAGATGAATTCTACATCCACCTGAACAAACACCTGCAGCCCAACGACACAGTCTTACTCGGTAACGCGACACCAATCATAGGAGGCCGCGATCTAGTTCTTCCACCTTCATCTCAGCTAATCGCTTCTGGAATGTGGTTTTCCATCGGTCACATGCTGCCAGCCGCTCTTGGAGTCTCTCAAGCAAAGGCAGTTATGAAGTCAAAAGGTCGCACGATTCTTCTTGACGGTGATGGGAGCTTTCAAATGACGGTCCAAGAACTCAGCACTATAATCCACAAGCGTGTCAACATGATTATCTTCATCATAAATAACAGCGGCTATACATATGAGCGATATATCCATGGAATGAAAGCGGCATACAACGACGTGGCGCCTTGGAATTATAGTGCAGCCCCTCAGCTTTTTGGAGACGCACCAGAGGGATATCCGATTAATTCATGTAAAGTGAGGAATATGGAGGAATTAGATGAGGTTCTCAATTCTGAGAGCTTTATAAAGGGCAAGGGTCTGACTCTTGTTGATGTTGAGATGGATATGTATGATATCTCAGAGAAGGCCAAGGTTCTATTTGAGTTGGCTGGGAAGCAGCTGTGATAGAGAATTTAGAGGCATCCTTTTGCTCATATGCACTTGGAAAAAATGTTTGTCTGAAGCAACCTTGTTATAGTTAGAACACGGAGATAATGTCACTTCTCTAGAACTTTGAAATCAGTAGCTCGAGGTGAGTGACTAATAACAGAAATATTAACTTGCGCATTAAGTATGAAGCCAAATATATACATGAAAATCTATATCTACTAAAGAAGTCATAACTAGAAGCAAACCACGTCAATCTCCGACTTAGTTCAGAAGCTCGCTGATATCTCGCTTCGAGTTCCTCTTGATACCGCACTTGTTCAGGCAAGCATCAATTCCAAGGGCAATATTCGCAGGAATATGCTCGCGGAAAGACTCAATATCCTTTCCATCAATAGTCTGCACGCCACCAAGAGTTGCTTGTACAACATCACCATTCAGTGAAAAGAAGTTCTGCGCGATCTGGTTCACACCAGGATCAGCATTGTCGAAAGCAGCAACAAACACAGCATCTTCGCAATCAGGGTTGAATTCCTGATGAATAGCGCCCTGAGGAAAGACGGACATTTGAAAGGTGTCCATCGTGTTGGCGATAGGCTTGGCGCCGTTCTCGACCACAAAGTTGGTGACAAGACGGCCTTTGACGATAATGTTGAGCTCGGTTGCTCGGTTGTGAACGTGCGCTGTGTTCATCCCACAGGGCCCGAGGAAGGCTACTGTCATGGCAGCTCCGTTTCCGATGAGAGCGGGCATGGTCAGAGCAGTAGCTGACACTGACTTGCCGCCTTTGCCTGAAGTTTCTCCGATTCCGGTGCCAGCTTTGAAGTCAAAGACATAATCGCCAGGCTGGTTGAGAAGCTTGACGCGCTCGGCTTGAGTGGGGGCAGTGATGATCTTGGAGATGAGATCTCGGTCACCACTTCGTGTGTTGATGGGCACGATGGGAGGCAGCATGTCATCGATACTGTCACCTCGAGCGTGATGAGAAGACGACGGAGCGGCCCGGGGGGCGGCGAGGGCAGAGCCAGCAAGAAGAAGGATGGATAAAAATTGCATTTTGGCGGGTGCTTGTTGTGTTTGGAGTTGTAGATGAATAGAATAAAGATATGAAATGCAATGAGTCTCAGATGCTGTTGAGAAAGAGTTAGAGAAGTGTTTGGTGATGATATTTCCTCTTCATGGTGCAATACTCGTCTTTATAACCATATTTCCTCATCTTCTAAGAATCCGAGATTTACTAATTACCGACGGTGCGCGTATTTCGATCAATCACTTGATCCAATGTCAGCAGTACTGCATTAGCTCAACATCTGGTCCCCGATGATAAGGCTGGACACAGCCGCACTTGCTTATAGAAACATCTCGGGCATTGACCAATCAACATATTCGCTCAGGCTGACAGATTACTCAGCCTCCGCCGAGAGGATCTCTTTATATGGGCCTGAGGCCTTTTAAAATAGCAGTGAGCTCGCTTAAAAGTCATTGTGCAATTTAATTGTCCCAAGTAGGCTAGAATGGGCCAGCATGCAATTCCTTATGCTTGGATATAAGGATTATGGTTGTAGTTAGGGCTCACAGTCAGCTTACTCTGGATGAAACTAGGTGTAAAATGATTGGCGGGCTGAGGAGGCGGTGTCGGGTCAGGTATCGATTGCGGCTGACAGGATCGTATTGCATGACAATTTTACGAAAGTTCTTTTAATCATAAATTCCGCTTCAGTAGCTCACGATCGAAAATATAAAGGCCCTGCAGACAATCCGTTTGAAGAAACTGAACCAAGCTTAACGTCAGCAACCCAGTATTCATCATGGATCTCAGTGCACCATCCGGCTACGAGTCCTACTCCAACCGGCTCGACCCTCACGATGAATTCGACAACGGATATGTTGAAAAGAGTCCACGTCCTGTTTCTGATACCCAGCGTCTTCTCAAGCAGCGTCATGCGCCGCAGAACAAGAGCGCGAGTATCTTTGATACCACCAGGCTGGCCCTGCACGTCCTCATCCTTTTACTAGACCTCAGCATCCTGAGTCTTCTCATCCATGGAGTCAGCGTCTGGAAGACGACGCATAACTCTTTGGATAGGAACGAGGATGGCTGGGTGAGGACGCGGTGGGCTTCGATTAAGATGCTCTCGACGTGGTTGATGTTGGCAATCGCGGCATTTGCATCGTTTGTTCAGATGGTAGCTCTAGCGACGCGCCTCAGCTTTGTAAGTTTGGTTTATGCTTGGTTTAAAAGACGGTCTAACAATAAGATTAGTTTCGCTCTATGCGCGATGGCTTGGTACATACCAGCGCCGTCTTGGCCAGCTCTGGCGTTGTCATCGCAGGCTGGATCGCCGCAACTGTTTACTTCATCGTCGATAAGGAAGTGCTTCGAAATAACCACTGGGACCTGTGGTCTTGGTCATGCCGGAACAGCTCGCGACAAAGCTATATTCCTTGGGCAGGTCTATGCACAGAACTGGCAAGTCGAATATCTGCCTAGTGCATGCTTTCTGTATACTAACTCTTGCTTTTATAGTCTTATACCTTTATCACTGGTCTGGTTGTTATAGTCCTAGAGATTATTAACCTGGTTCTCTTTATTATTCTGGCAAGAGGAATAAACATCTTAGGGAAATATAACAGGGCTAGCTCTGGTTAGTTTTATATGCGGCCATTTTTTATAATAGCAAGCAATAGTATATTGGGGTTTTTGCCTTTATTAGTTTCCTCTTTGACATCGCGACGCAACGCTCTCCTTTAGACAGAATGGCTGTCCACTTAAAGGACTTCTTACATATAAGTCTGATATACTGTATTACTGATAGAGAGAAACAACACTTCCACTTATTCGGTATGAAATCCTCTAGCTTCTCAATCATTCTCGATGAGTAACTATGTACATCTTACCTTGATCATAATGTCTCTTGTCCTCCAGATCCTTCAAAGACCCAGCCCTGGTAAATGCCTCTCCTTGTCAGTGATGCCGCTGATAGCTTGGTTGAGTACCAGGGCGGACCCTGGACTGTAGTCTGTGCTGTCTGCGGATGAACCTTTTCTTTCTCATTCCATCTTCTGCCCTTTCAACTATTGCTCGGAAGTTATTTCAGCATCCCGTTATAACAGCCCCCTCTGACTTCCACCCCCTATCGGGGTACTTCGAGTGGTGGCAGGGCCTCATCAAGCTGCTTAGTCGGTGTGCTCTCATCCCAGTTGGTACCAGCTATCATGGTCGCCGTGTTGAGGTCGGTATGTAACGCCTCGGTAGTGCCGAGGAACCGGTCGAGTACCATATCTGTATTGACAAGCCTCTGGACCTGTTTCAAGGGCAAGGGGATAGGCCCGGTGTAATTCGACGATGAACAGTCTCAGTGATCGTCACTTGGATATGGTCGCCAAAACTCCGATTAGTCCCTCGGCTCAACGGACTTTTGCTCGCTGTCCGTCGACCGTTGCATTATCGTCGTAAACCTCCCTGTTTCCTTCGATATGGAGTCGCTCGCTTCCGCTTAAGGCTTGGCGATGGTGGAATGCGAGGCCGTTTTATCCACGGGAGATTGACGGGTACGGGGTCGGAAGTTGCGGAACTCGACAAGAAAGGTGCAGTGCGTGGCCTCGCTTGAAGTGATGGTTTTGACTTTGGACCCTTGAATCCAGGGTCTTGAATCGCTAGCGTTGAAGTTTAAACTACCTGGAAGTGCACCCTACGTCCCGGGGTGATTGCCGAGTCACTTCAAGATCGGCGAAGCGTTAAAGCCACACCCTGAGAGCTATGGGTCGATGAAGGCGGTCAGTTGATAAGTAGTGTGAAGCTATCTGTATATCGAGCATCTCCGGTCGACTGTTCTATAAGGCTAATACTAGGGACCCCATGATTCACTCAGTATTCTTTTCCCTTAATGATAAACTTCTAAATTGATCCCTATTCAGCTCCAATTTGATCAAAGTGGCTTTCTCCCTAGCTCAAGCCTTGTCTTTGCCAAAGTTGTCGGCAGCATCATTCGCCTCCATGATAGCCTGTCTTGCACCAGCCCAAGGTTTCCTCCCCCGACCAGTATCAAACAATCTCAAAACATGAGCTGACAGGATACCGGTCATGAGCTTGTTGTATAGTTCTCTATCCTTCCACCAAAGCTTCCAGCATCTGCCATTGGTCCAATTTCCCAAATGATCATAAAGACCTGTCCCAGCGACATCATTCAACCACTTGTCAAATTCCTTGTGGCCAATGACACCAGTGAACTTGACGTCACCGCCTTTGCTCAGCTTGACAATGTTGTCAATAAAAGCATCGGCGTCTTTGTTCATCTCTGCAGGAGAGGGCATTGGATACTTGTCTCCCCAGAGCTGAGCTAGTGCCATGGTCATCAAGTCGTACAGCTGCCAGGCTGGTCGCTTCGCCAGTGTCGTTCCGAGGAAAGCTAACTGGTGAGGACACTGGATGGACATGAAGCCTCGATATAAACGGGCGACACGTCTATCAGCTGTGTAGTGAGGCTGAAGCTTTGCAAATGAGCTAGGCGATAGATCCACGTTGTAGGGGTCGTATTCTTTGGGAACGAATGAAGCCAAGTCCGGTGATAGACCAGTGCAGAAGAGTATCAGATCAATGTCAGTGGCTTCACTGCCATCGACGAACTTGACCGACTTGGGACCATTGATCTCTGCAATGCCCGGAGCACTTCGTAGTCTGCTTCATGTCAGTATGGATTTGTGAGATGACGAATCCCATGGACGAACCTTCCGCTCAAGAAATACCCAGCCAAGTCATCGCTGACAGTCGGTATCATATGTTTCGGCCCAGGCATCTTACGCCCATCTGTGAAAGCAGGGTGCGATGACAGGCCTGGAAAGTTGTCTTGTTGGATCTTCTTCAACTCGCTAAAGAAGATGATCGACATGAGCCACGCATTCACTTCTTGAAGAAAGAAGATCAATTGAAGCAGTCTAAATGAGAGCGTAAACTCCAAGACCTTGTTGTCTTTGGTGATGCGAGGCAAAATGAGAACCTTTTGCCGATGAGATACGATGAGTTTATTCGCGCCCGCCTTGTGAAAGCCAGAAATGGAGTCTGCTGCAGTGCTTCCAAGGCCAACAACGAGAACGTTCTTGCCCTTGTACTTGGCGGGATTCTTAAAGGCTTGAGAATGGAGTACTTCACCTTTGAAGCCTTCAATTCCTTTGACGTTGGGGATTGAAGGCTTGGTGAAAGATCCGGTGGCGAGGATCAATCGTTCAAATGTGTCTTCCTGGATGCCAGCATCGGGTTTGCTGCTTGAGCGGTATGAGAGACGCCACATCTTGGAGGTTTCATCGCGGGAGACGCCGACGACTTCTGTGCCGAATTTGATGTGATGAATGAGCTTGAACTCTTTGGCGTATGATTGGAAGTACTCTTCAATCTGTTCGCCGGTTGGATACATGGGGTATGCTGTAAAAATGTCAGCAATAAATCAGTAAGTGAGCGACGAGGGGGAGGCTTACATTCTGGCATGGGAAAGTCGGTCATGACGCCCTGTAATTGTCAGTATCGCTGCCAGTAGTCAATTGCTAAGGATGAACGTACTGTGAGCTTTGATGTGTTGGTGATGGTGCCAGGCAATACACAAGTCTGTGTAGGATCAGACGTGATATGCCACAAACCGCCAACGTATTCATTGCGCTCAAAGGTGGTAACGTCAAAGCCCTCTTCGACGAAATTCTTGGTCGCGATCAGACCCAAAGGACCAGCGCCCACGATCGCGACCCTCTTCCGCAGGCCATCTGAGCCAAGGTTCATCATTGTGCAGTGGCAAAAGGTGGCCTTGAATATCACCTGTAAAAAGAAATTGACCAAACCGATCAAAAAGAGTTTTTTTAGGCTGACATACAACATTACAATATTCTATATATACAAAAGCACTTCGGGATGCGAATTGGCCAATTCGTCCGGACAAGGAGAGCCTTCAGTGTAAGACCACTAAGAACCGTGTTGCAAAGGCTTGGCTGCGTCAGCAATCGCCTGGAAGTCACTTTTCTCAGGTCATTTTAGGGATCGGACACCAATTTGTCCGCTCTTTTGTTGGGGGGGGCAGACAAATCCGCCAATCCCTATAATCCTGTAGCTTACTCCAAAAATCCCGTAATCCCGCAATCCTAATCCTAATCCTGTCATCTCCGCAGCAATTTCCAGTCAGCATTGCTTGTCGCGCATCGGTTGCATTGGCAGCAAATTGTGCCTGCAATCAGTGGATGTGCCACTGAGTCGCCTCTACCATAGCGCTATTGCACCTAGGCCATGGGAATCTCAGTGCGTCAGACCACTACAATTCCACTAGAGAACACTGCACAGGGCCTATAGGGCTGTTAAACTGTTCAAATTCAGAGAAGACCAGCATTGAGCGTACCTAGTGAGGAATATTTACAGATTATGGACATCGTGTCTTCTGCGATCTCAGGCGACATAGTCGTACAGAATGCGCGCAGTCTCACTAACATTCCCTTTCCTAAATGCAACGCGCGCTGTCCATTTTCCCTTCTGAACCCCCCAAACCTGCTCATTCTGCCACGGTTCAGCGCTACTAGGCCCCGCGCTCTTGATGCTAATCCGAACAACCTTTGTTGTCTTCTCATCATAACCCTCCCAGCCTTGCTTGAGAAACTCAGCGACCTCGCCAATACTAGTAGGCTCCTTCATCAACTCTTCAAGTGTGCACATCCAAATGCGACTCTTTGTCTTGCCAATCATGGGCTCGTCTTTCTCCTGCTCAATGCCATCCATCACGCGCACGTCAGTATTGTCAGTTTGAAAGCCAACGGCTCGTAGAGGTGCAGCGCCAATGATGCCGAGACCCATGACGGACGATGTAAGCTTGAAGCGGAAGTTTGAGGATGCATCGCTTGGATCGACGGGTTCCACCGTGATGTGAAGCTTGATCTTGGCTATGCTGATGACTTTGCGGATGGCATACGGCACGCCTTGCTGTACTCATTGAAACGGAAGTAGTTAGTGATCTCAAGACTTATACAAGATGTCTAGAGAATTGGGGGAAGATCTCGAATATAGATAGACTTCTTACCAGGGCTTGGATTGGGTCTTGAGAATCGCTCTCTTGGTTGTTCTTCATTTTATTAGTATTTGATTCTTCTCTATAGGTGAAATAGAATAGTTAGAAACACGAACCTGCATAAACACAGCATCGAAGTTTGGCAGAGCCAAGTCCTTTGGTACAGTCATGGCGTTGTCCGTTACAGCTTGATGTGGGTTCTTGAGATTGGCGGTTCCACGCCGAGTACTTTGTCTATTTTATATCAAGCAGGAACGATCCCGAGACGTGGTTTGCTCCGAGCCTTTTGCAATGTACTTAGACATTCGGGGGGATTATACCCCGATCAGCATGTCGACTTATGGCTTATCTTTAGCTCAACAAAGTGTCTCGAGAAGGTAGAGTGATTAATTGCCAGCATCTCGATCGCACATATTTATCTAGTCTGATTGATAACTACAGGCTTGTATTCATGTCTACTATACAGATAAGAGTCTGGAGATCTTGTCTATCTAGTCCCTCGTAAACCAGTAGTTGAAACCTGTGCAAACCAATAGCGCAGTGACTATTCGATCTTCATGCGATCAACAGCGCCAAATCCTCTGACTGGAGTACATCCAGCCTTGGTAGCCACCACGTTGACATAACCACTAAACTGCGATGGAAACCCGGTATCTTCATCGGCCTCAATGACCTGATCAGGCCTAGGGCTCGTAACGAGGAGTTCCGTATCCTCCCACTGAATGGTCCACTCCTGCGGATACTCAAGCCCTGTATCCGGTGATATCCAGACGTTGGTAGCCGACGCCGTCAGGTTTATAGGAACCACAGAGTCTCGACCGTTCAGCGAACTTCTGACCGTAGCAAACATCTTCGGGCCGTCCACGCGGTCCTCCCACTTCCAAGCACAGATGAGCGAGATATCCAACCAGTCTGGGTCTTCGAAGTGAAGCATAACCCAATCGAAAGAGTCTTGAAGTGAGCCGAATTGCCTATCATACCACGCGAAGGACTTTTCGGGAACGATTTCAACCTTTTTGCCGTTGACTTTGAACGAGCCTTCGGTGCGTCCTCGTGGAACTGACCACTCCCAGCCAAGACCTCCGCCAACTTGGTAAGATCCAAGAGCTGCGTTGAGCAAGATGGGAGACGTGAAATAGAAGTTGAAGTCAAACTCGACGTTCTCCGCCGAACTGTAAGTATGAAGGCCATGTAACGGGTTCTTATCAAGCGTCTCCATCCCATAATCCTCAAATTTAGCCCGGAAATCGCCATCGCTAGTCCAAAAAGTAGTGTTTTCCGGAGCGATTCGATCATATTTGTGGAAGATGGTGGGATCCGTCAGATCAAGCACTGATGCCCTGTACACTGGTTTGGAGCCCTCGATATCAGAAGCGTAGCTCATCAAGTGAGAGGCGATGTAGTAGTCGTGGCCATTGGACCCATGAATGAATGCGTTGATCCAGAACGAGCCATCGATTTGAGTCCATCCCTTGTGTTGAGAGTCAGAGATGTTGAAGCTTAGAGGATACCAGTCGATCTGGAGATGTTAGTGAAGGGTCTGAGGGAGGATCAAATAGTACTGACTGCGCCATTGAGGGTGAGATTTGCATTATCAGGGGGTAAGAGGGGGCGAACATGAGGTGTGACGCCTGAGAAGACAGCCACTGGCGAGATAGCCAGGAGGAAAAGGCTAGTTCTCATAGTGAAATGAATCTTGGTTGAATGTGAGTGTTACTAAATGGGTTTGTTTGGGTTGAGGCTATAAGATCACCTGTTATAGCAGACATATTCCCTTTTTATACAATTTATCGTAAACTCAGCAATCTAAGATATTAAGATCGAGACGCATATGGCCTATTTGTCAATCGAGATCTTTAAACCAATACTGGCGCTTTGTAATAATTACAAAGGTGGGACGAGTAATTACTAACTATGAAAATACATGGTAATCCAAAATATGCCCAATATCGAAGTTCTTGATCTCAGGTTTAGGCTCGGAATGAGGCAGATGATCGTGACATAATCCTCTTGCAGGTGCGTTGTCAGCAAGCCCAGCGCAGCGTATTTCTAGATACAGCTAACGCATGCAGCGCCAAGCCTTCATTTTCGCGAATGTTCAGAAGCTTGATCCTGTTCTAGGCTTACAAACCTTCACTCACAGTAAGATCGCACAGCTTTACTTCCTTGGATGGGCCATAACAATCATAATTAGCAACCTTACAAAGACCATATTTTTATTGCTTGGTGTAGTTGCTCCTAGTTAGATCAATCTATATCGTCTTTGCCTGCATTAACTATTCCAAAGTCTGCCGTCAACATCAGATGTAAAGCTGGTGGAGGTTTCAGTCCCAACGGCTGTCGTACTGCTAGACCATCCATCGCCAGCACATATCGATGCTGTCCCTGCACTATGCATCAGTGACTCTAGTCCGCTATCATTCTCGCTCCCCATCGCCATCTCAGCCAGCGAGGCTTGTTTGACAATATACGAAATCTCCGAAAAGTCGAGTTGAGCCTCCGACGTGATCGCAATAAAGTCTTTTTCTGAACCGACAAGTCCATTCGACGTAATCCAGCTCTTCATCCCAGCAACAGCTAGTGCGCCTTCTGTGTTTACAAGTTGTCGTGTGTCTTCGTATATGTTCTTTGTTGCTATCAAGACCTCGTTGGTAGTCGCATGAACTATATCATCAATGACCTCGCTGCAAATGCGAGCGACCTTTGGGCAGACGTTTCTCGATAGTAGGTGCTCTTCCAGTGTCGACTGTCCTTTGCAGTGTATCAACCGTGAGATGTCTGCTGAATCGTGAAGTTGTACCCCGATGACCTTGATGTTGGGAGTGATGCGCTTGAGATATATGCCCAGGCCAGCTATCAAAGTTCCGCAAGCAACTGGGCAGAAGACCGCTTGAACCTGAGAATGAATCGTCTGTTGTATTATCTCTTGTCCGATAGTCCCATGGCCTGCTATGACATATTCATCTCCAGGTTGAGGAATGGCAATCAGGTCATGAAGTGATTGAAGCCGTAAGGACTCCCCTTTCGCATCATTGGCGCCCAGTCCATGCAACTTCACCGTACTCCCAAGACGCGTTAGTTCCTTGATCTTGGATTTTGCGGTATGTTCTGGCAAAACGATTATGGATGGCGTTCGAAACTCCTTTGCCGCGTATGATACAGCTAGGGCATCGGCTATGAGATCTTAGATACGGGCTTGAGTACTCTGGGACTTGACTTACACGCAGAAGATGTTATCACGCCTTTCCACCTCTGCTCCTTATCTAAGTTGGCCATTCTGTTATATATCCCCCTCAGCCTGTAGGAATATCCAGGCTGCTTGTCTTCTCGCTTCAACATTATGTTGCATCCCAGTTCCTCACTCAGGCCGCTGGCTTTTGTCAAAGGTGTAGGTTTGACCACCTCATGTACCCTTGCTGTTAGGATAAGTTGCAAATACTATGTCTAAATTAGCCTCAGTTGTTGCCAGACGTTTGATAACAGTTGAGATCATACATCAGTCAAGTCTCGTGAGTGGTTACAGATTGCTGAAGTGGGAGACTGTTCCACGAGGCTTGATTGCCAGCTGTTGATATCATCGTGTTTCGGCGTGCTTCTCAGCGAATCGTGCTTTTCGATGGACAAGAAATGGGGTTTCGTCCTTTGGAACATTTCATCGAAAGCAAATAGGTACAGCCCGGGATAATATAGCGCTATCGTGCTCGAGTTCTTAGTCGTGACGTCGAGTATATACTCCTACACAATGGGCTCCGGTGTAATGGAAGTGCGGCTTCGGCGTGGACTAAAGCTTCAAGATAAGGACTGCTGGGTACTAACGTGACTTATGGACAGTTCAAGATGGAGTGGGTTACTTCTCGGCATCCTATCAGATCTTATATCTAAACATGCAGCATGGCCCTTCAACATACCACATTAAAGATCTTATTACTACGCAAGATCGAGCCAATAACCATTCAGGATATAATTGAGCATAGAATACTTACTCATGAATCCACAGGGGGCTATCTTGGACCGGGGATCCTTAAATGGTGTGCAGGATCCGATGGGGTAACTTTACACCGATGATCAGGCTGACGGCATAGCCTTAGCAGATCATCCTGCATGATCTTGATCTCACTTCGGGTCTAGCAGATCTAACGTATTGAGGTGGCATGTATCTCACCTTACTCAACTTACTGTGGATGTGTAACTAATTCTCAGGCAGGTGAAAATAGTACATAAGGAACATGCAGTCTTCAGTAATACTGATTATAAACTGCAAGTAAAACACACTTCTAGTTCTCCTGTCAGGCAAGACCGCGACAACAGCCAACTGTAATAGCATAGTATATGTATATATATATAAGTCACGGATGCAAGCCAGAAAGCTTGATCTGCTACTACACAATTAAGCAGCATCTTTAACACTGCATACAGTTCATAAGTAATTCAAACTCAGAGTTCTTATGCAAGTCGCATAGCCTGGTCCTGTAACCTATAAATTATTTATAGAAACGTCAAGGGCCATAGAAACTATGCTCTGTTCTAAGTGCGAGCTTCACTGAAACTGGTTGTACAAGCAGGTGTCACGCGTCGTTGAAATACAAGAGAGAGATATATATGTAAGCTCCTTAAATTTCTATTTCCATCTTTCTCAGATATTTTGATATGTAATTTTATCTTATTTATTAACTTATCTAATCAAGGCATAAGAGCCTTTGGTTTTAATATACTTTGAAAGAGATGATACGCTAGCCTCAGGGTAGGTATCGAGGTCCAACGCATTTAAAACACCAATGAGAAATAAAGCATTCTACAATAAGCTCCATGATAGCATAACAGCAGACAAAATAAGGCATCAAGCATCATTTGCACCGATAAAGAGAAAAGGGTAGCCTGTAGACCATGGAGAGGGACTGTTGCCAGCCTCGTTGGCTGTTGAATCCCAAAGCACATGAGGGAGCTGGGTATGGGTCACGCGATAACATGACAACTAACAAATAATTAAATTGAAGCAAACAGCATAAGGTGCCAAGAACACGAGACAAGAAACAATATGAAGATCTTAATCTCCTACCTATAATTGCTTTGTATTCGCAAACCTCCTCAGATTTCGGTGGCTGAAAAAGAACCGACTGAAGATCAGTTAATTGCTATACTCGCGATTTCGGTATTTTCTTTGCGCCCGAGACCACAGAGCAAACATGGGAGAAAACAACGCCTATTAATACGTAGTTAGCCAGTGCACGCACTCATTATGTGACGGATTCGAAACTAATGCAACCGTAATGTGATAAAGTCTAAAGTGCGGGCCAGAGCTAACAAGCCGTTTGTCAGTTGAGGGCCCTAAGCTAAACTTGACAGGGCTAGCACTTTGATGATCCTGTCAGAGAACGAGGCAAACAAACAAGGGTGCCCTCAGCCGTCTCGGTACCCGACACAGCCAACGTCGGGGAACATTTTTTTTTCTTTTCTCTCATTTTTTTTTACATAGAAGGGCAACATGACCCCATCCAGTTCCGTTCCCGTGTCTTGCGTGCTGTTGTTATTGTCTCTGATGTGCCATTATAACTCGACGACGTGCATACATTTCTTGCAGCAAGCAGGCAGGTCTGACTACCGACAAAAGTTATTTTGTTCGATCTATTCTATTTTCACTTTGTTCAAATCGACACCATCTGTCAGGCTAAAATAATTTAGCAAGAAAAATAGGGAGACGAACGACGAAGAAAAAAACCCCCAAACTGTTAGGCTTCGGCGCGGCCCGCGTGTTTATTAGCAACGAAAATGGCTCACTCGATGGACAACAATGGACACGACTCGAGCTCGACTCGCAGCGGCGGCGCTGGTGCTGGTGCTGGTGGGGGGTCGACG
>JABCJW010000656.1:0-15771 GCA_013184375.1 Fusarium newnesense | reverse complement strand
CTTCCTCGGTATCGCAGAAGCTGGCCTTTATCCCGGTGTCAATTACTATCTCGGCTGCTGGTACAAGTCGTCCGAGATTGGTGCTCGTGCCGCTATTTTCTTCTCTGCTGCTGCTCTGGCAGGCTCCTTCGGTGGTCTCCTCGCTGCAGCTATCGCCAAGATGGACGGCATTGGCGGTAGACCCGGCTGGGCATGGATCTTCATCCTCGAAGGTCTCGCGACTGTCGCTGTCGGCGCCTTTTGTTGGTGGATGGTCTTTGACTGGCCCGACACCGCTCGATTCCTCTCTCCCGAGGATCGCGTTCGTGTTCAGCGCCGTCTCATCCTAGATCGTCAGGGAAGGACCGCCGAAGACTTTGATAAGCGTCACATCTGGGCTGCCATGAAGGATTGGAAGACATATGGCTACATGGTTATCTACATGGGCTCGCTGATGCCTCTATACGCCTTCTCTCTCTTCCTGCCTACCATTTTACGAAGTATGGGACATGTAGGCACAAAGGCGCAACTCCTGTCAGTTCCTCCATACGCTTGCGCTGCAGCCGCTACTGTCTTCGTCGGATTCCTAGCAGACCGAACCAAATGGCGCGGCTATTGTAATATTGCTACTGTCTGTGTTGGTATCATTGGATTCACCATGCTGATCGCTTCGCCTGATCCGCACGTCCAATACGGGGCTGTGTTCCTCGGTGCGATGGGTATGTATACAACACTGGCTTCTTGAGGCGTTTACTAATCGAGAACAGGCATCTATCCCACTGTCTCAAATACCGTGTCATGGGTCAATAACAACATCGAGGGTTCATTGAAGCGTGCCATTGTTCTCGGCATGGTCGTCGGTTGGGGTAACCTCAATGGTGTTGTCTCGTCCAACATCTACCGTGAGACCCAAAGACCTCGCTACTTTGCCGGCCACGGTACAGTCCTGGCCTACCAGATCGTGTTTCTTCTAGGAGGTTCCATCTTTATGCACTTTGCACTTAGATTGGAGAATCGACGTCGTGCTAGGGGATCATTGGATGCCAAGTATGCTTCCATGACAGACGAGCAGAAGTGGATCAGCGGTGATGTGCGTCCTGACTTTAGATACACTCTCTAGAGAACGTAAGGACATTTGTGTACATAGCGTTTTGTTTTTGTTTCTTTTAGGGACTCCTTTAGCAGGCCGGCTGGATTGTTATGGATTGATGAAGGTACTTTATGATTATGTAGCCCTCATAGAATACCGTTAGTATTTTTAATGTCTCTTATGCTAGAATAATAAAACATTCTGACTTATGCAGGTTTTCTCTCCTGCCCATGATGTGTTGAGACCCCGCTCAATTCTGAACACGATCGTATACTTCCGTAAGAGAAGGCAAGGGTCTGAGACAACGAGAAGATCTTCCAGCTGAGCCCATATGCTGAGGGTATCACAGAGAATGGTCGAGACCGCCCACATCTGTCTATATCCTTGATACTGGCCAAATCACGCACGGGGTGATGAGTGCACAAGCTGGTAATAGATACATGTGCCTACTTCTCATGGTTCTTGAAAAGCACACCGACCCCATCATGGCATCGCTTACTATGCTGTCAAATCTGTTTGCAGACTCTTCAGCGCTATCAGTCGTTCGATTACAGTATGAATCATATCTTCGTGTCCCTGGAACAGACCCCACTCTCTCATTCTGAGGCAGGGCTTCTAGTGGTGTGTTTAAGACAGGTTTCTGATAACTAAAAGATACGTGATCTGGACAATTGAGAAGAAGTTTTCCTACACATCGCATTGCTTATTTCCTTCTATCGGGAGACATGCTCCGTATATCCTGATCTTTGAACTATATGGACAGACGACGAGGTTCCGGTGTTTCTACAAACTCAAGGTATAGCATAGAGAAAACTATTAAATGATACTTGAAAGCTCAGGAAAGTCAGGGGGGCCCCTTACTCAAAACTTGCGGTGGTCTGAATCTCAATGGGAGACACCATGGCACAAAATATGAGAATCAAGTCTGGACTGCTCTGAGTACCATTAATTGTAGAACAGGGTCCCATCACCGCTGAATCTGTAGAACCTCTTCTATCAACATGAAACAACCTCAAGATGGACCCCCCTTCTCTTTTCAACTTACCGTTATCCTGCCTGTTCTATAAGAACCATCACATCCGCTCCTCTTCTGCTTAATAAATCATCACTCGTTTTGACAAAACAAAAACCAAACAACTTAACAAAGTCCAGAAACACTCAACTCTATTCAATAACCTTATTACAATTTTAATTCAAAATGAAGTTCTCCATCGTCCTCGCTGTTGCCGCACTCTCGGCCGAGACCTTTGCGTGTGCCAACATTGGTCAAGTCTGCCAGAAAGGCGACCCAGATGTATGCCAGTGTGATGCACCGCTTACCGTAAGTCCTACTATCATCACTTATCCACGTATTTGACTGCTTATATGTCGGACTTTCTAGCTGTCCTGCCGAGGTGATCCTATCCCCCGTCCTGGAGGCTGTGAGTGCCCCTGTCGATGGCTCAACGGCCATTTTCTCCGTACCCGTAAGAATTCTTCTGATCCAAGTAGCTCGCCGCTTTCACTACCAGCTTGGTGACATTTGTCCCCTGCTCAAACGAAATGGACGGTGCGTGGATGGGAAGTGCGTTACGGGCCCGCGTCTGACAGCGATTCCCCTTCCTCCTATACCTACTCCTGAGTAGTGGACACCGCAGATCAGCAGCATTCCGTGCACCCCAACCGGAATGCATTACTCTCGTTTATATAAAGTTGGGCTATTGGGCCAGAGCTAGTTAGAGTTGACAATATGAACCCCAATTTGACGAGTTTACCCCCAAGGTATTCCTATCCCAATGCTTGAAATACACAAAATTGAAAGGTCTGGGCTGTAAATAAATAAGAATATGCTCTGGTCTACTTGACAGTAAAGCTTCGTAGGTTTCTAGCACCCCCTTTGAACAGTTCTCCGTACATGACTCCATGCACATACGCCTCTCCGATAAGTATATATGCTTCGTCACCCTGAGCTCGCAATAGGTAGGGTATTTTACCTCCCAACAGGATACAGACCTCATCTCCTGGCCGCATATCAAGTGGACCTACCCCAACAAAGCCCGTGGAGGTCATAAAGGCGCGTCTCGTGTGCATCCGCATAAGAGCGGCAGCATAGAATGAGCCTCCTGTAGACGAAGTCTCTCCAGCTACCTCTCCTTCAGCTGTGTTGGGTTGCTGAATTTTCTCGGAGTCCTCTGCACACTGAGATCCCCAGGCCTGATAAGGTACCGTGGAGAAGTACATAGTGCCATCGAGTATCCCGATGCGTGCAGCGTCCAAACGCTCTTCTCCAACTCTGACTCTTAGGGAGATATCGCAAAATTCCCTGATGCTTTTGAGCCATTGTTTGACTGCAGTCGGGCTAATGGGTTTCAACCAGTTTGGGTCCCAAGTTGATCCGATCTCTTGGACCTTGTCCACATATATGCCTTCGAATGTCGCTGTATCGAAATGGGGAAATTTTGGTACCGCGGTATATGTGCCTGAAGCTTTGAAGGGGGTATTCCACGGTGGCTGCGCATTCGGGTGCAGAACATCCATGCTCCAGTCAGGTACCCAGCTGGGTAATGAAGCAAGCTTTCTGGGCCTTTGACAGTACATGAGAACATCAATAGTACCCTGTTCTAGGATCTTACAGGCTGTTTCTCGGTACACCTCTTCCACTGTCATAGAGTAGTCTGGGAACAAGTTAAAGTGGTCCCTATCTCCAGTCAGGTTTAGTAATGCAAAAATACGATCTCGCGGGTCAGTTGCGTGGACAACATTGTAGTCCACTTCCAAAGTGAGCGATACCGCGACGACCTGTAGAAGTGGCTGGCCCCGTGGACTCTCTCCATCGGGGGTGTATATATAGTGCCATCGTCTTGTGAACAAGCTATAAACATAGCTGTTGAGTGGAGTGGAGTAGACATAATTCAGATTCCCAATCAGCGTCTCGAGCCCATCGACGGACTTCTTTTGCGCGCGACGTTGAACAATACTTGCGGCGTCCAGAGTCTGGTCCATGAGATCGTACTTCACAATCCAGCCACCACAGGCAATTGCAATACGCCGACCAACAGCGAACTCTTGCATAATCCACAGGCGTTGCCAGTAGCGTCGTTGACAATAATCGTGAAAAGCCGCTTTAGCAGCTTCTAGATCAATAGACCCTTCCTCCTTGTTGCCAGAGTAGAGCTTACGCAAAGCCTCAAGGTTGTTAGAGCGCAGGGCTCGGCCGGTGTCACGCATCAAGCGGCATATCAGATCGCTGCTTTCATCACCATTACCCAGCCATGCAATCACCTGATCTGCTTCCCTGTAGATATGGTGCATTTGATGAACTTGGTGGCTCTTCTCCACTTCGTCAGCTTGGTTGATACACAGCTGATCGACCCAAAGCCATCGAGGCTTTTTGCGAAACCGTAGACGCCGAAGGGCACTCTCAACGGTTGAGCTGATGTCTATTGTTGTCCCATCAATGCTAACCAGGCTTCTGGGGCTGTCTGGAGATTCCCAGACATATGATAAAGCTGTATATGGCTGAGCGTCGCCGCGAACATATTCCTCAATATTGCACACGAGGAGATCTGGTTGTTCAGGATTAGAAGTAGGTTCCGACGGAGAAGGCTCTAGTTTGATGAGTCTGATCCGATGATCAGGATCTTCAAGTCGACTATACTTGATATCTGAATACATTTCGAGGATTCATTCAAGAATCGCATTGCAATAAGAATAGTTCGAAATAAAATCACGGCTATCCAAAGCTGACAGGTCATGGCCTTACCCCACCTTGTCAAGTGTATTTAGGGCTGAAAGTCTCGTCAAATACTACCTTACTATCAATACAATCCAGCCCCATGAGGAGTCCCGCGATACTAGCTTGGCACTCAAATAGTATGGAGTCCAAAATATGCTAATCTCTTCTTAAAAACTCAGTCTAATGCTGCTTCCAGGCAAGATATCCTTTGTGGTGAACTTGCAAAGTAACCGTGAGACCAGTGCTGCTACCCCAGCGCTTATATCACGTGGGCCTCGCATTTTAAGCATACGACTCCTGAGGGCATAGGTTAAACATTTCCTGACTTCTATAATTTCTAACACCCTTCTAGGCAGTTATCTTATGGCTTGCTGGCCCGAATTTGCCAATTCCATTCTCATGCTTTTGCATGAACTCCACTGGGTTTGGGTGGTTCTCAACATAGCCAACTCCGCTAACAGCCTTGTCTATACGAGATCAGTAAGCCTTCTCCCTTCACATGGGTGTCTTATAGATTTACGCACAGTAGGCTGTTAGTCTGACGATGTCATCGGGTAGAGTTCGAGCAATCTCGATGGGAGCACTGAGGATTTCATCCTGGTCAAGCCGGTAGTAGAACGAGTACGTCATTTATATTAGTCAATTGTCATCTTCGCCTCGATAGAAAAAGATACATCTATCTGAATCAAGCTCCAATAATCTCCTTCACAACCTTTGAAACATTGTCAGGCTGGCTAACCGTGGGCACGTGTCCGCTATCAAAGCTGTGCACGGCAACTTCCCTTCCACTTGACGCCTTGACACCTTCAATCATTGCACGCTGGAATTGGGGCGGGATAGTTTGGTCCTGTTCGCATACGATATAATGCACTTCGACATCATTGTATCCAGGATACGTCAGTGGTTCCCGGAAGCTTGGTGTTGAGTGTTCAGGCATCTGCTTAGCCAGTTCAAAAGCTTGGTCGAAAGGTAAGTCAGAGAATGTATTAGTAGCGTGGCCCTTGGGGTCGAGAGTCATGTAGTCATCCTGTATGCGATATCAGCGCAAGTTCGGGAACTGAAATGATTCAAGTAGTACCTTGAGATCAAGAAAGTCAGGCAGGGCTGATCCGAAAGCATCCAAGTTGGAGACACCAGGTTGCAACACGACTGATGCGAGATAGATAATCTTGTCAATTCCTCCTTGTTTTCCCTCAGCCTCGCGAGCCTTGCGAGAGAGCTTGCTGAGACTCTGGGTTCCGGGAATGCCTCCATAGGAATGGGTCATAAGAACGACCTCCTTCCCCTCATCGAGAAGCTTGGAAACAACGCTGGTGATCTCGTCGGCATCGTCGCTCATTGTCGCAGGCGGAAGATTACCCCGCTTGCCAACTGACGGGGTATCGATCACGCGCGAGTCGATACCATGTCGCTCGAGGCTCTCTGTAAACACGCGATAGTGTTTGGATGGTGCAAACGATCCAGGGACGATGACGACAGTTGGGGTTGTCATTTTTGAGGTTGCTTGTGGGATTGAAAGGTAAACAAAAGTCGATAGTTTGCTGAAAACTGTTTGCGACAGCAATCGTGTCCTTTTGTACCCGATTTATGCTGTTGGTTGGTTGTACGACGTTTGTCATCGGATTGCAATACCCAGCCATCCCCGCGTTTTCGGAGGAGATATGATTTCTTCTGATTGGTAATTTTGGGAAGCGTTACCTGAATGAGCAAAGACACCGCGAACCAACACGTTCAGTCATCGAGCTTGGGTATGGATCCTGTCAGCCCTAAATTCCTGCGATCTACAGAGCCGAGGCTTGGAGTTGGCTGCATCGGACTAAGAGTCTTGAAATATTGGCCACTTGTAGGTTTGGATAGATTGTTATGGGCTGCGATAACTTGGTAAACTTTGCAGGCTCTTTTCTCTGATTGCCCTCGTATACTGAGGCCATTGATGTACAAACGCTGAAAGAAAGCAGTTTCAGGGTTCGGTGGAGCCAATACCGGGTGTATCCACTGTCAAAAGCGAAAAGGCCTTGTAAACAAAGCCATTTCACGAACAATTGTTCCTCAATGATCTACTCAATCTATTTTTGGGATTCTTAAACGCGTAGCCCTTGGCTTTGTTTAACTTTGCCTTCTTCCAATTGTTCTATTCTCGTTTCTTTATTCCCCAGCGCTCCCCCCGCCATTGGCTCTCAGGCAGCGCCTAACAAAGGCCCAGTTTCGCTAAGCGCCTGGTCTTAGCGGCAAGCAACAAACGATTGGGGCTCAATGAATAGCGCTGGGTCTCTTTGTCAAAGGCCTCGTTTCATTGTCGATTGGCCGCTGCTTGTCCAACATGAGAAAGCGCATCAGCGTCTATTGACGATGTTGATCATTGATGCTGTATAAAGATGTGACGGACTACTTCTGTTGGTTCTGTTATCCAAATCACTATCGCTCATCGTCTATTTATTTCTCTCTTTTTCTACACTGCTGTGCAGTTAAATTCCATTCTTTGGTCGTCAACACGCGAAACACGCAAATCATCTTCAACAACAACACTTTAATAACAATAATCCAACTTCATCATGGGCAAGTTTGACAACGCTATCAAGGCCGGCCAGACCGCCATCGAGCTCGGCAACACTGCTAGATCCTTCGCTGGAGCGACCTCCGAATTCCGCGCTGCGGACAAGAAGGAACTTGGTCGACAGGCTGGTCGTCATGCCTTCAACGAGGGCGCCGAGACCGGAAAGACCATGGGCAAGACTTGGCTCAAGACTTTCGAGACAGTACCTCGTATGGTCTGCCGAGGTCTTCAATTCCTCTTCGCTATCATCGCCTGCGGTTTCTACGGCCATCGCGTCGATAAGGCTCAAGACACCGACTACGGCTTCTCACCAGAATGGTACTTCGCTCTCGTCATCGCCGGCCTCTCAGCCACCACCGCCATTCTCTTTGTCGTCCTTACTCCCCTCGGCGCTCTTCCCCTCATCGGCAGCAAGCTCAAGCTCGTCAAGACCTACCGCGCATTTGCTTGGGACCTCATTCTCTTCATCACTTGGCTCGTCGTCTTCGGAATCTTTGCTGGCATCTTCCTTCACCGAGACAGCGACGACAAGTACAAGGGGGCTAGCACTGGTGCCATGAAGACAGCTGTTTGGATCGACCTCGTCAACTCCATCTTGTGGCTTACTTCCGGAGTTTATGGTTGTGTCAAGACTTTCTTGGGTGACAAGGCGGATGAGATGACGGACAAGGTTGGACAGAAGCTATTCACCAAGAAGCAGAAGCCAGCTAAGGAGGTTGGCTATGCCGAGAGTGTCTGAACACAGGCAAAACAGTTGCATCGGGGTTTTCTTGTTTTTGTTACGCATTTTCTTATGTCAGAGCCGGCGTCCTTCGCATCTTTTACATTTAGAATAGATCTATTTCTATCTCCCGATGAATACAAAATCTCAGATACTACTGCTATGTACAGAACGAATAATGTCCTTTTGAGCCATGATTATAAGCAACTGAGACCTTGTTCATCGTTTCCATATCGATTCGATCTCAGCCTTTGTCCACTCCCCGAGTCAGCTTCTTTCGGGATGCCAGAATTACAATGATGGAGACTTACGAGCGGTGCAGAAGCGGTAGTTTCCTTCAGCCCAGTTATTGCTGTCCTCCTCTTCGCAGCGCGCGGATCCCGCAATCAGCCCATCACTTCTAGTATGAGTTCTTACTGGGGTCTCATCAATCGCCACAGTCAACATCGTAATATGAAATGTCATAGTATCGTAGAGTTTCAATGATTGAATTTTATTCTTGGAGGGTTAGTGCATTTGAGGTACTCAAGTCAGCGGGGACAGAAAACAAAGATAGACCAAAAATTGAAGCGTATTTTTTATATTCCTTTGTATCCTCCATCTGTGAACCATGACGAAACATATCAGGGCAAAATCACATCGATTCAAACCGGAACAGCTCACGAAGTTGGAGCAGTCAATAACCTTGTAGTCATTTTCTTTGTCGGGGTAGCAAGATCAGACGGTCTGCAATTGTCCACGACCCAGAAGACAAAGAATGAAATGTAAAGGATAACTCGCTATGTTGAGTTTCTCAACATCCACCCTTGGCCAAAGTCTGCCATGGTTCATTTATGCTCCTTGCATTTCATAGCTGCCTTTTCAAGAGCTATTATTCACATCAGAATCTTGCCGAATGCTTCACCAAGCCCGCACTCAACCAGCCACGCTTCTAGTGCCTTCATATCACCACGGTTTCCCCTCGCACCTCTCTTCTCAATCATATCCGTGATCTCCTGCATATCCGAAAATGCACGTTTCAGATCCGTCGCCTCCTCTCGGTATCTCTCGCTGACCTACTCACACTGTCAGCCTTCCCCATGCCCATCCGCATAATTAACGTACCTTTTTGTGATGCGCAGGAATATCTCCCCAGCTTTCTGTCTTGATGAACTTCATGAAGTCGTCAATGGCGACCGATCCCCCTTCTAGACACAGGATTCCCGGCTTCCCAGCTAGGAGAAAGCCAGTGAGCCCGTAGGCGGGTGCATAGTTGACAAGATCATCTCGCTTTGCCCTTGTGCTGATGGAGGGGAAGTAGAACCAGACTCGGACTAACGATACGTCTTCTGTTGGTGTATTTTCAATCTCTGATTGCTTCAACCTTGATAGGTGTTCAGAGGCAGCCTCTGTTATATGCTCAATGACTGAAAGGATATCCTCTTCAGGAATCTCAGTGTTCAACTTTGCAACATCTCCTTTGCTCATCCAATCCGGCTGTTGTATCCTGGTCCTTATTGGGGGTGGTTCTATTAGGTCATCTGGTTTTTGACACTTCAACGGCACTGTCAATGTGAGCTGTAGAGTTCTTGTTGAAGAATCTTCATCTTCAATATCGACCCTGAGCTGGAGATTTATGACTGTCTCTGAGAACTTTGGTGTAGCTTCCCCGCCATTCTCACACCAGTCCCTCAATCTCTCAATCAAACTAGACGCCGCAGAGTCTATAGCTATCGCGTCATCCGAAGCATACATCGCCATGAGGAGGTCAATTTGACCTAATTGGAGCTCCATGAGCTCTTTCGGTAAGGCATTTTGGGACCCCTCATCAGAGGACATGACGATAAGAACAGTCTCTCAGCAGCCTGTGAGATCAACAAAAAGACAATGCCAATTTAGTGTCGCCGAAATAACAACCACTTTACGCGTGATTTGTAGAAATTGATACACTGCTGCAGAAAATCCGCCAATCACGTGGGGAAATGACGTCCGGTACCGCTACCTTATCATTATCTTATCTCGCGGTTCTTATCTTATCTTGATATCTGAGGTCCGCTACGGGTCATCCGTCTTCCAATGTTCGATCAACATCGAAATTATTCTCAGCATAGTAAACTTAAAATGCTAATGATATTTCATTGGACGTAGGCTCTCAAGCCATGTTTATAATTGCACGAATGACTGCAGATGCGCATCATATCGTCCGTTAGCGTAAACATTAAAATGACCGTGTTCGCTGCTCAAATGACGCGCAGATGATGGGCCATCAAGCTAGCAAGGACTACAAATAGTGTAAGCTCTGAAAGCCAAATAATGCTCCTCATATCAATCAACTACTCAACAGATAGCAATTCAATCACAGCTCGTATCACCAATAGCGACATGTCTCAATCAAAGGTCGGATTCCCTGCTTTGTATGAAGACGGAGATCAGCGCCACTATAGCCGGAAGGAAGTTCGTGAGGAGGCCCGCAGGCATCCCGATATCAACCCTGAGGGCTACCGTAAGTTCTTCAAACCGTTCGATCATTTCCTTATCTAAATAGGTCTAGTAAACAAAGCGGAAATCATGAATGAGCTTCGAGAGGCCGACGTAAGTTCTCGATTTGAAGCGTAAGATCAGCGGCTAAGCTTCACAGACCAAGAGAATGGTTGCAGACCGTATGAAGCACGAGCCAGGCTTCGCAGTAAGTATTACCAGAGTGCCTACTATTCAGACGCCACACAAACATCTAACTGCTTGCCCAGGCCACCATGCATGGCAATAAGCCCTCTCGCGGTGCCGAAATCGACGCGGAGCTCGCACGAGAAGATGCAAAGCAGCTTGAAAAGAAGAGGAGCAAGAGCGACAACATGCTCGGAAAGAAGATGGATCAGGAGGAGGACGAGGCTCGCGCTTGGCATAGCAGCCGTTAAACGAACGAGTACCAACAATAGCACCACAGTCAGAAGGAGTATCACCGTTCCCGTAGTTCAAGTGTCAGATATTTACATTTTATTGATTTTATTCGGCCGTGAAGGTATTAGGTTCATACAGTCGTAATCTACAAATTAAAAGTAAACGAGTTTATGACTCCCCGTCCAATCTTCTTCTTCAAATCACCCCCAGATGTGGGTTCTTACCCCTTATTACTCCATTAAACCATCTCCTCGCCACGAACACCAGTACCGACAGGTCGTCGGGGAATAGAACCGTTGTTGTATCCGTTGCCATGCATGTGCTCAGATCCATCACTCTTCAGGCCGTGGCCGTGTCCATGTCCGAGAGAGCTACCGCCGTGAGATCCCCAGCCAACCTTGCGAGTGAAGACGGCGTCAACAAGCTCAGCACCACCCATGGAGTAGTTGAAAGGAGCACCACGGTTAAGGGGAATATGGTTGAAGCGCCAGTCCCAGACAGCGGCGTAGGTCATTCGGTAAGCGGAGAAAGCAAAGACGGTGCCAATGATGGCGCCAGCAAGGACATCGTGGAAGTGGTGATACTTGTCGATAGTAAGAGCTCCACCAATGAGAACGGCTCCGAGAAGAGGGGCGTAGGTAACAATGAGCTTCCACATGGAGGGATGGTAGTTGGAGAAGACCTTGAGCTTGGCGTTGAGGTATAGGTACAGGTAGACGAAGCCAGCAAAGGCAGCGGTGGTATGACCACTGGGCATAGACTCGAGAGCATCGTTGATCTCGCTCTTGTCGCCAGTGCAAATATCGGGAGTGTAGTAAAGCTGAAGATATCCCTTGTTGTTGTATCCTCCCATGGTGCGAGCGCGAGCCATGTCGGGCTTGCAGACCTCAAGGAAATGAGGTCGGAATCCACCGATGAGCCACTTGACAAAGACCTGGAAGACGGCGGCGGTGATGAGGGAGTAGAGAAGGCCGATGATAGCGTTGTTGACATCCCAGAAGGAGCGGATGCGGATCTGCATCACCAGGAAGACAAAGATGGGAACAAGAGCAGCCAACAAGGCAGCAGCCCAAATGGGAACGATCTCGCCTCGAAGAGGATATCCGTACTCGGGCCAGACAATCTCGCCGTCGGAAAAGGTAACGGGGAATGATCGGGCGGGAGCGGGCTTTGCGAAGTAGACCTAAAGGTTTGTTAGACGGGTAATTGAGTTTGAGGCGATCAAGACTTACACCAAGACCGATAGCGCCCATACAGGCCATGGTGACAATGTCAAGCCATGTGCCCTTGAGCCACTGTCCGAACGTAGGGCGTCGCGACATGGGGAGAGGGTCGTGAACCGCCTTTTGGTGGTGACGGGTCTTTGTACCAGGCGAAGCCCGGTGAGGGGACTTTTCTCGACGGAAGAAAGGCATGTTGGTTGGCAATTTGGTGATGCTAGATAATGGTGTTGAAAGAAAAGCCGACCACGGATGGAGTGGCTCTACACCCAAAATTATTAGGTAGTGAAAGAAGTTTGCTAGCTCTTGTCCTGCCGTTCACAAACACAAACAATTGAGGCTGCTTGCCCTTCTATAAATCCGTGGAGAGCGCCTGTGACACGCGACATCGCGATTCATGCTGTTGACGTCACTAACGTCATTCACCCGTTTCACGCCAGCACCAATAACACAGCAACAGCGCTGCCCTGTAGGGCCTGTAACACACAGCATGCAAGCAAATTCATTTCGCTACGTAAAGCCACAGTCGACGTCATTGCTCAAAATCCTTTATTTCCAGGAAAAAGTGACTCTTGGACGGCAGACTCATGCCGAGCGGGCTTGCAGGCGGCAGTTTCGTGCCGGATAACCAATCGTAGCCCTGGCTGTTGGACAAGGGATGTGTCTTGGCTTGGGACAAGTGTGGCTTGATTTTGACGATCTGTGTTGTTTTGGCTAATAACACGGGAATGAGCATCGATCGATGCTTGGCCAAGGCTCTTGAAACCTGCTAATTTGTGCTGATGATTCAGTGGTTAGCTCATCGTTGTACCGGAGCACAAGTCCGTGATGCTCTGTCTGGACAAAGATTACAGAGTTTCATTGATGGAGGTCAACTGATGTCAGATGAGAGCAAGATAGCCTTTTTGTTGGCCTAGAGTCTATGCTGCACTAAAAGAAATAACTCTAAGATTAAATATCCATAATTCAGTTAAACTTTAGAGCTGTAAATAACCTTGAAGCTCAAACAGTTCGGATGCCAGGGGATGGTGGCTGATGCTGTGGCTGACCACCTGTCAGATCTCATTAGTCCAACTACGAAGCTGTCCAAAAAACAAGATTTCAGGTCACTCACTCACTGAACCAGCCCACGTTGTATTTTCCGCCAAGTCGAGGTCGACTGAATGACATGAATAAATCTGACAAATCGGCGATTTACTACGTGGGCAAGTAACGATGTGATCGTGATCGAGTTCAAGCAATATTTCGGAAGCTCATGCGAAAATCATTCTGGGTATTGAATTGGACAAGGGCTCAAGTCTCGGCATACGACAAATGCCCCATCATGGCACCACAAAAATGCCGAGCACTAGACGAATCACGAGTCAATCGATTGCGACCTTCTCGGTTTTGACACCATGATGCAATACTTGACGCGCGTCGGAATCCTCTCGCAAATTCGAGATGACAAGAACAAGATCTGAAAAGAAATCTCGACAGGGTCAACGAATCTGCACGTAGTCAGATAACAAAAGGCACGTTCTTGTATCAGACATGCGGATATGTCAACTCATACATGAAGCAATATTCATTGAAAACAGAATAGAATACATGTTTAACCGAATTGCATGCCATCAATTTAAATCAATGACCCAAATCACCACCCATTACTCCCTTCTTCACGCTTTGCTCGCAAACATTCATCGTGAATCATCGCTACACGGCATACGTATCACCAAACATCAGATAAATCAACCCTCTTTAAGGCTTCTTGCACTGTCCAGCCTTGATGTTGGCAGGGTTCTCACAAGTGTTGCATTTGATAACATTGCCAGCACCCTTGCTCAAGTTCAGGATGTCGTTATCGTTGTTCTTCAGGGTGTTTTGAATGACAATGTTATGGTTGGCCTTGGGAGCTTTACCGCCGAGAGTAATGCAAGAAAGAGAAAGAGGCTGATCGGGAGTAACAGTACAGGTATCATCGTAGATGAGAATACCGACTCCTGAAGAGCCAGTGCCACGCTGTCCTTCGATGGTGTTGTCACGAACAAGAGTTCCGACAGCGCTGTCTAGAATGATGCCAGACGAAGTCTTGCCGCACGCTGCAGGGGTTGGTCCAATGTAGTTGTGCACGATCTTAGCATCCTTCACACCAGGGTCGACATAGATACCGATGCAGTTATTGTGAAGGGTGTTGTACCCGATAAATGCGCCATTGGTCTGAATGCAGAGACCAATGAGGTGCGCAGAAACATCGTTCTTCACGGTATGCACATCGGACAGGTTGTCCTGGCAGATGCCGATGAAGCCGCCAGCAGTGGTAGTGACGACGTTCTCGCGGAAGACGGTGTTGATGGAACCAAGGGTGAGAGCACCATAAGCAGGAGCATTAGTGAGTTTGTTCTTGGTGATGCGAGTATTCTTGGCACCGATGATGGCGATGTTGATGCCAGAGAAACCTGAAACACTGAAGCCAGTGACCGAAACTCCCTTGACGAACCGCTTGACAGATGTTACTCGCTTGTGCTCAGTTTTGAATTCGGTTGTCTGGACCTTGTAGCCGGTGATGCAGATGCCAACCTGGAGTTCATTCTTGTTCTGATCCTGGGTCAGGCCAGTGCATGCATTGCGCTTGTATTTCTCAGGCTTGACGAGGTTGACGGTGCCATGGGCTTCAAGCTGAATGCCATCCTTGTCAATGACGAGTTGCTCCTGGTACTCACCAGCCTCAACGATGATGCGATCACCAGGAGAGGCCCTCTTAATGGCGTCTTGGATCTTCTTGCCGGACTTGACGTAGATAGTGCGACCATAGCCGTAATAGTTCTTTGTGTCGGATGGAGAAGAGTACTTGTACTTGTCGGGGATAGCGCAGCAGTGCTGATCCTTCCAGTTGCACTTTCCGTTTCGGCCTGTATAAGTCAGTAACAATGTTGGGCGATTCAGGTGATGTACTGACGCATGAGGCCACCAGAGGTATCATGCTCTGAGAAGGGTGAGGCAGCGGCAAGGCCAACGAGGCCCGCAAAGGTGAGACTGAACTTCATGATGGGGAGTAAACGATTGTCTTGGCTTGCGAACTGGATTATTTGTTTGTGATCTATGGCATCTACAGGCCTTTTATACCACCGACACCTAACATCAAGATCCCCAAGCCATGAGTCCTGAGAAAAGGGATCAAGGCTGAGGTCTCGCCCTCCGATGCAGTCACTCAGGCTAGTATTCGCTTGGTTCTACCTGAAACGGCAATAATGATGGTTAAGGTGGCAGCAGGACGCAAAGACGGCGTTGAATAGTGGTTAAGCCACTTTACTGTGGTGTAGGGGGTGAGGCGCTGATAGGTGCTTACTGCGAGAGGGCATGATTTAACGTTGACGAGAAGGCGTCCTTATTGACCCTCTCTTGGAAGAAGAAAGCACCATCAAATCATCATCATCAACGTGTTTTTCTGCATTCAAGAGTCTAAGTGCTCCAGCTTGAGCAGGGATGGTACGGCTTCTGCAATGAGAATGGAGCGAAAGATTAAAGCGGCCGCCATTCACAAGGGAAACAAAACACCCAATGCTTTCAATAAATTCTAATGCAATGACAACAAATTTCAGTACTGATCTGTGCGAGAATGTCACCCAAATGAAC
>JABCJW010000655.1:0-12849 GCA_013184375.1 Fusarium newnesense | reverse complement strand
TCTTGAAAATATTGTTTCAGAAGCCGAAGGTAGTCTGAAGCATTCATGCTTTGTGTTACGGCTGCGATGGTGGTTTCGTCAGGATAGAAACCTTGACGAAGAAGCTCTTCGAAACCCGATACGTCTGCACTGAGGGCAGCCAGTATCAGAGGGCTACCCACGAGTAGTGTGTCAAAAGCTGATTCCTTTCTCCAGAAACCACTGTCTTCTCTTACAAAGGACCCCTCTTTGTATAATTCCTCATCTGGAAATCGAAATGGGATGAATGCAGATTGTGAGTTAGAGCCATTTGTAGTGCGGGAAAGAATCCTTCTCAAGACTTCTATCCGGCCCGCTTTCGCAGCCAGACCTATCGCAGTGCCCTCCAAGATGTGGCAGTCTTTCGAGTCTTGATATGGATAGAGAAGAAGGTGATCCACGAGGTGCCACTTTTCCTGTTGTATCGCTGCGCATAGTGCCCCGATGTTAATCGCACCACCTTGCGCTTCGACCAAAGACCGAAGGAAGCGGAAGTCATCGTTTAATTCGCCGTCGTAAATGGGACCTGACATGATCAGGGCCTCAACAGAGCATGTCCCTTCCAGGGCAATCATGGAGAGGTTGCCGCTATATATAAGGAGCAAAGTCGTGAGATCCGTATCGTGATCACGAATCGACTTGCCAATCTCACCACCAACCAACTTAGCTCCTCCCTCGAGAAGGACTCGAATAGTCTGTTGTCGCTCAAAAAGTATGTCTGGGTCCGTATAAGATGATTCATGTTCGCCACTCGAGGGATACAGACAGCATTGGATAGCAGTTTGGCCAAACAAATCTCGCTCATTGGGGTCTCCACCTAATGAAAGGGCAGCTTCTAAGGGGCCGAACAATCGACGCTCGGCCATTTCTGGAATTTCACCTCCTACTAATTGAGCCCCAGCTTGGATGAGAGTAGTTAGGCAATTTACACAAGAAGCGGTCCGTTTATGCCAGCTGTCGCCCAGAAGCATTTCAATCACACCCTGAGGGCGCCGAAATCTTTTAATGTTGAAATTGTCAAAACAGTCTAACGACTGTAAACCACTTCTGCCGATTTTATTGAGGGGAACTCCATGGTGGAGTAGGAGCTCTAGCATATCCTCATTGCCGAGGGCAGCTGCGATGACCATCAGGTGAGAAGACTTCTCAGCCTGGAGCTCCAGGAGAAGCTGAGCCACTGATAGATTGTTGTATGCAACTGCAGCTGTCAACGGGGCGAGATCACCACCCTGACCTGTGAGGCCAGAGGGCTCTAATCTGAGTAGAAACTCCATTGTCCCGCGGTCTCCTCTCATAGCTGCGACAATAAAGAAACCCGGAGAGGTCAGGTAGTTCGGGTGACTCGGGACTGAAGGATGCGCAAGCAGTCTTTCGAATAAACTGTTGTCCGTTCCCATGGATCGTGTCAGAGGGGACTCGCGCTGAATATATAAGTCTAGCTTGAAGAAGCCGCGTTCATGAAGCGGTAGTTCGCCGTGTGTTTTCGTGACATCGATGTCTTTCTGTAGCAATTGCTCTACGAGTAACGCATCACCGAGTTGGATGGCGCCACAAAGAAACTGCTCCGGACTGATTGCCTTGTAGTGGTCTAGGACTTCGAGTAGTCGCAACTGCTCAGCTTTGGAAAGACCATTTCGAAGAATTGCTGGGACAGCGCCAGGTCTGTCGCCTTCGTCGATTGATGCCTTGAAGTCGAGAAGCAATCGAACCAAGTCCACATGCCCACATTGAAGAGCTATTTGAACTGGTTTTTCCATGCGTTCGTAAAACCTCCCAGATACCAGCAGATCTGGATCTTGGCCCAAATCCAATAAAAGTTTGATGAGAGCCAATGACCTTTTTGCGAAGCCTAGTCGCTGGCCCGGCGGTGGAGAGGTCACCTGATGCATCTCCATTTTGAAGAGTGTCTCGAAGAATGCGCGAACAGTAATGCTTTTGTTACGCAGTAACCTTGTGTTGCGTTGGTTGTTCCTCAAAGCAGTGGTTAGTATAGAAGAGAATGCATCTAGCTCAGCCCCCCCAATCTTAGGCCACGCATTCGACAAGCTATACACCATAGCTTTTAAGAATGCAGGCAGCATTTCGTTGGGTGACGCAGCAGTAAGGGTATTAATGGTCTGAGTGTGGTCACCCAGATACCACTCCGGCATTGTGGTGCGTAGAGCAACTGATAAATCGGAAAACGCAGCATGGTCTCCAGTAGGGTCACTGTTCAATACAGCCTTCAACATTGCTGACACGGAATCGTCGTATGGCAGGGCTAAAATCGCATTGGCACCTGGTATGCTGGGCGTTAAGATGTTGGCTGTTACTAATGGACAGAAATCAGCTGGCTATCTTGACTTGCTTCAAACATCTCTTACAATCCCAGAATATATCTTGAAATTTTAGCCATGGCAGTGTCTTGGGCCAAGCAATAAGTGAACCAACGGCGGGAGGAGTGCTGACAACAAGCATAGAGCTGGCTGGACTTGGTGATCGTTGCTCTGTGACGATGTTAGACTGGATGCAGCGACAAGGACTCTACTTACGCCGACATAGCTCATTGTAAAGAGTTTCGCGATGCCGGACAATCTCCTTCGCGATCTTTGCTTTATCGATTAATTTTCCATTGTATATAACTTCGCTTTCCTTGCCCATGCGCTCGCGCCTTTTGGTCTTCCGCGCGATCGACCTCCAAGTCTCTTGCTTTATGTTCTTATGGCAGTTCCAGAGTTTGAGCTTATACTCCAACTGTGCCTTTCTGTAATCAAATTAGCGTTCTGGTCAGAGCATAGTGCTGCAAACTCTGACGTTACACCAAGACCGCGATCGTTTAAAAGGCAAAGGAGCTCTTTGAGGGGCGTGTCCTCTACTAGGTATTTGTGTCTGATGAAGGACTTATGAAGTAGCCAAAGCTCCTCCGTTGAGTTCGTTCCTGTGATACTCATCCTGGGGGCGCGCGTTATACGGTTGCAACAGTCAGGGCTGATATTTAACAGGAGTGATTTGCTGGGTTGTGAAGGAATAGACTCAACGCGGGGGGAACGCTTGTACTTGAATGGGTGTTGAAAACAAGGCACGGCATTTCCAATCTCAGCTTGTCTCGTGCTTTGGCTAAGTGGCGCCCGTGGTATGCCTCATCTCATGCTCCCTGCTGCCCGTGGATTGATTTGAGTGGTCAAAGCCAGAACCTGACGCGACCCCGCATATTGTGTAAGTCCTATTACCTTCTAGCTTGATGATTTACAGAGTACATCAGTATGATATAGAAACTGCACTATGAAGAAGGTACCTCTCAGGGTGGCCACCATCCCTGTGCATGGGCGGGTCAAACCATGCATGTACTAGAGTGAGCTGGACCACTCATTGGCGGATTCCATAATCGGAATCGACTAGCCCTTGTAGCACAAATGCAGTGCTGACCAGTTGGTGTCATCGCGGAAACACAGCCCCGTCTGTTGCTGTGACTGGGCGCAGTCATGAACGGGTCTGAACCGTCTTGTGCAAAATCCTCGCACGCCAACAGCACAAAGGTCTCAAGCGGTAGTGTCAGATCGGCTGCTTATTGAGACCCTCAATTGGGTGTTTCCACAATCTGAAACCCCGCTTTCGGCCACACACCTGTGACCTGTCCGCGCCCATTGATGAAAGATCTGTCCCTTATAGCGGCTCGTAACCAGATTTTCAGGGGTACTACTGGCTCACTCCAGAATCTGAACACCATGCGCAGATCATCCACGATGTCATCATTGGAAGAAAACAACAATTTCTCGACATTTGTCGTGGCTTGTATTACCAATAATCACTCATTCACCCTTCCAATCCCTTGAATATAAATATCCCTCTCCGCTACTTGTTTAAACCATGGACAACATGCAACCACGAAAACTCCATAACTTACTAAACAAAATCTTATCGGGTCCGCTGCGACTCTACACATCATATATTCGCCCAGTTTCACCGAAGTCATCTGACATTTTGCCAGCTGGTTGGTCTGGTCCAGTATGAACACCGAGGCTATTGTCGCTATCATCTCGCTGGTAGTTGCCGCACCTCCAACGGCCTGGATCATCTACAATTGGTACAAGCGACGATGCTTGGCTTCGTGTATGTAGCTACCCACGTTCCCCATCCTAAAGATATGCTGATATCTCCCTAAGCAACCTGCTATCCCGTTCGGCGGATGCATCCTGTCAGGCGTCGAACAGAGCTTCTTTGCTCTATTGCCGAAACAGGCATGTTGCTTGGTTTGCGTATTGAAGAAGCCTCTACGTCCAGCCAAGAAAACACATCCAATCAGGCATCGATCAGTTTGTTTTAAATGGTATTTCTCATATCTGGATACGGCTGCACAAATACAAGACACGATATTACGTGGCTTGATATGTCTCGTTGACTTGCAAATGAACTATTAAAATTTTAAATATCTTTGTTGAGAGCTATCTTAAAAGTCCTTGTCAGGCACTTTACATACTCACTTCCGTGGCTCATAATAGACGCCCTTGTGACCAACTAAGCATGTTTGATGTAAGTCTTGACGAACTCCTCGAGGTTCTCTCCTTCCAAGCCAATCTTATCATTCCAAAGTCCCTTATCAACAGAATAATTAGCGACACCGCCCCTACCATAGATCGCACCAGAGATCTGAGCCAGCGCGCCCATAGGATCTCCATTTCTGACCTGCTTAGCGCCAGCTTCCCAGAGTTCATCGACCGTTCCATGAGAAACTTGGAACTTGTCTCCTGTGGCCTTTTCAAGCGCATGCAGTACGTCATTCTGGGTCACGGTGAAGCTATTGATGTAGACGTGCTGGTTACGTGTAATCTCGAGATTCTTTAGGCTTTTGGCGATAGCCCTCCCAACCTGATCTAGGTTGGTCGCCTCGTAAGCGATATCACCCCCATCATAAAGAGTAGCAGTGCGTGCGGGGACGTTGAAGCCACCAAGGCCAGGAATGTTGAGACCCCAGTCAAACATGGCTCCTGAAACGATAGCGATCCATGAAAGCTTGCCGTCCTTGGTCTTGATGTAATCCAGTGTATGTACCTTGTCTTGGACAAAAGGGATGACTTTGGGTGCTTCTGGGTTCGCCGTGTCGATACCATATTCGGAAGGAACGAAGATTCTGACTCCGGCTTTGATGGCCGCATCAATCATGGTCTTCTGGAGGGGCAGGATCTGGCCGGGGGCTATGCCGGAGGCGGTGCTGACGACGGCATCTTGGCCTCTCAACGCCTCGACGAGCGATTCTTCAGAGTAGTCCGTCTTTATAGTATCGATACCTTGGGGAGGAGTGCTGTTTGATGATTCTCGAGTCAGGCCTGTCACTTGAAAGCCTTCTTGGAGCAGTGCCTTGACAGTTGACTTGCCAACATTTCCGCTGGCTCCGATAACAGCAACCTTTCTAACTGACGCCATGATAGCAGTGTGGAATAAATGGGGCGGACTGTGGCAGTAATTGATAGATTATATTGTGTGTATAGGTCTTACAATCTGAATAGCAGAGTGCAGGCATCGGTATATTTATAGTCGCACATTTACTGAATCAGGCGACGTAGTGTATACTACCTAAGCATAACACAAATGACACCGGAAGGCCTTGCTTCTCATTGTATACGCTTTAGCTCTTATCACTAATCAGCATTAAACGATAGGCTGACGTGACATCCTGCGACCTAAATTCTGCACATTAAGTAACGCCTCCGTCAATACAGGTGCAGAATCTGACAAATCAAAAAGCCTTTTCCGCTCCCGTCGGCCGTTTACTCATCAGCAATGAGCCCCTGCGCACCCCGGGGCGCAAGGAGACTTCTAACATTAAATCAAGATATTAAAAACTTAATCCAAGATCCTCTAAACCTAAACTAAGTTTGTCTAAGGCCTTTTGTTACCTAGGATAGAGTTCTTGAGTTTTATTACATCTCCTTGACGCCATGTAATATTACCCGGCTCGGCTCTCTTACTAATCATGCCGATTTTGCCCTCACATCCATACGCTGTGTATAGACCATTGTTACTAAGTCCTGCCACCTGTACAAGGGAATTCAGGCCATGCCCTTATGTAATCATACACTATTTATGAATAATATTTATATTTCATCATCATTCCGAAGAAATAGACCTCACCGTTAGCCCACTTGTATTACTTAAAGGATCCTCATAAGCACTCACACTTTCAATAGCTATTCAAGACAAAACAACGCCTAAAACTGTTACCATGTCTCTCAAGTTTGCCATTTATACTTGCCAGCCCATCCCAACCAAGGCTCCATCGCCAGACACTTCATCCAAGGACTCGGGCCTTTGGTCACCTCTCTCAATCACTCTCCTCTATACTCCTACCAGCGCGCTTGTAGTGGATTGCCCCGCTACTGTCAACCCTACGCATGAGCTGGCACAATGGATCAAGTCTCAGATGCCCTTGGGTAGCATTCTCAAGTACTTTATCTGCACTCACGCTCATGGAGATCATTTTCTTGGTCTCCCTGTGTTGGAAAAGCATTTTCCTGGATTGCAAGCTTATGCTACCAAGGCCGTCGCTGAAGGAATCGATCAACAGCAATCACCAGAAATCATGGACGCGCTGTGGTCTAAGAGTTTTCCTCCTTCCACAGATGGTTCTGGCTTGCCCAGCGCCAGATCTGTTTTCCAGGCTCTTCCATCAAATGAATTCAATCTCGACGGCCACTTACTCAAGCTATACGATGTCCCTCATGGTGATACACACGCCAATTCGTTCATTCATGTCCCTGAGCTAGACCTTATTGTGGCAGGTGATATTGTCTACAATGGCGATTGTCACCAGTGGTTAGGCGAGGCGTCCAATGCCGAGAAGCGAGGGAAATGGCTTGCAGCTCTTGAGCAGATTAGTGCCCTGAGGCCGAAGATTATTGTACCCGGACACACCTTTACTCCATCATCAACAGCGGATGAGAATTTAGCAGCAGCCATGCTCAGAAGCACGGCCGAATACATCACGGGGTTCGCAGAGGAGATTGCATCTTCCACAAGTGAGCAGAATCTGTTTGAAAGAATGCGGTCTCGCTATAACCGATGGAATCTGTACCTGCTAGCTGGAAGCTCGAAAGCCGGATGGGACAATGAGACACTCTAGAGGGGTCAACCTGTCTTAAGCAGTAACTACTCCTAATACAATGCAAATCACGGAACCAGTGACGGGATCAATATGTAACTCGGCTAGGTATGCATGAGGAATCAGGCGATAACATTCGCATACCTCTAAGTCGTCGCAAGTTTAGGATGTAATGCTAATGTTGCAGCAAATGTCAGAGTGACCTGAAGTGCCTCTGCAAAGAGCAAGTGCAGGTACGCAACCATCTTCCGACTTCGGCGGCTCATGATTGACTGCGGCCGCCTTCCGACTGCCCTTGGCTCAAAGAGCATCATAGATCTGTTCGCCTCAATTCCTTACACCGACTCTTTGCTATATCCTTTAGTCTACTCTACTCTGGTATAGTATTTCAGCCAGTCACTTGAGCCACAGATGCAAAACTCATCACATTCCAGACGAAGGAATACAGGGCATACTGTGACATGGCACATTAGCGCAGCCTTTGGGATGAAATCAAGAAATAGCTCTCCAGAAAGTGGCTCAGAACCAGAAGCGGCTATTTTTATACTAGCAGTGGTATAAAGTTCCTAGTTCTCTTAGTACCAGTTAAGTAATGGCGCCAGTGTTACTTAAAGTTTGATAGACATCTTAAAGATAATCAAGATATTGGCAGTTTGGATACCCAAGTCTATTTCGACGCCATGATTAGGCGGTGCAGCGGCTATAGCTGTTATCGATCGGAATCAGGATAAGTATGTGGCAAAATTAGTGGCTAGCTGAACAACATCACTAGCTCCCGCGCCACAACCAACCAGAACCAGCCCGAGACTATGCCCTAGGACTAATCTAATTATGATGTTAAAGAAGTGACTTGATATGTATTGGGGTCTGTCTACTCTTGATAGTGGCGTGTTTATGTGTTTATGGTTTTATTATAAGTCTACAAGACCATGAGGCAGATGTAAGTTTAGCATTTATAAGTATATCTGCTTTGTTTATCTAAACTTTACATGTATGAGTCCTGGCCCTCTTTTGAGTTTGTCAAGATTGCTGACCTTACTGTGTTAAATCTTCTGAAAAAGTTTAAACCCTTGAGACGAGCGAGACGCCAGGGATCGAGTTATCATAGGGTTACTGTTCAGCCAGCCACTAAAGGGATGACGTTGAGTCTAGACTCCCTTATGAGACATATATATAGATAGTAAGACTATATGCATAAGTATTGCCAATAGCCTGCCAGGTTTGATAAAAATTCTACAAATTATCATTTAGCAATTTAGGGCTTTAATAACTAGATCTACAATAAGAAATAAGGTCACTATGTCGTTTTGGCATAGTTGTGTTACTACATATAGTAGATAGAGGAATTGGTGGATTAGCTAATAAATATTTACATCTTTTAACTGCGGATTGGTTTATGCATGAGCATTATTTCTCAAATATACAGACTGGAATCTATAAAGAAAATGGCCCATTATGTATATAAAGATGGCTATAATCTTTACTTTGTAAATAAGGATATAACTTCTTTACTAGATAAGATAGAAATTATAATTCTTAAGGATAATTTAAATTAGAAAGAATATTTATAGTTCTAGCATACTGTAAAGTTAAATATACTCCCCTATAGAAATATATATACCATGGCTATTTGCAGTCTGAAGGCCACAGGGCCTTCCATCCTGGCGATTTGGCCAACCTGCCGCCCTGCCACACATACTTAATGTTATCTGGTTCTGCAAACACGTTGACATTTTCAAGTGGGTTTTCGTCAAAGGCAATCATATCAGCGTCCCATCCAGGCTTTAGTAGACCCTTCTTGGGTGTCTGGGGGCCCAAGGTCTCAGCTGAGTTAATAGTGCCTGCTTCGATAGCTTGCAGCGGTGATAACCCAGCCTTGACAGCATATACGAGCTCGGCTCCGTTCTTTCCGTGGGCTGTCTCTGAATGGGGGTCAGAACTTGCGATATCAGTACCTAGAGCTATCTTAACGCCCTTCTTGATAGCAGTAGAATAACCCCTGAGATGTGCGTCGGCAACCATAACCATCTTTTCGGCGGTCTCAGGGTTAAGATCCCCCAAATGTCTAAGCCCAGCTTCGACGACGTGACGTGTAGCGACAAGCATGACATGGTGTTTAGCCATTTGCTCGGCAGCTTCTTCATCGATAAAGCTGCCATGCTCAATCGTCTTAGCACCTGCTCGGATAGCAGCCATAATGCCTGCTTTACCATGCGCATGGATTGCAACCGCCCGACCCTGGAGTGTTGCTTCCTCGACCATAACGCGGAGTTCGTCGTCTGAGAACTGCCTGTAGTGAGGATCATCGGTAGTACTTAGAACGCCGCCGGTAGCAACGATCTTAATACACTTGGCGCCACGACGGACCTGCTGCCGAACAGCTTGGCGACATTGCTCGACGCCATCGGCGATAGCAAGCGTGCTGACACCCGGCCAGAAATTATCGGCGCCCGTCCCCTGACGGGAGTAGACAAAGTCAGCAGGTAGCGTAGTAGCATCACAGCTCCCCCCCGTGATGCCAATAGCAGCACCAGCGCCAAACACGTTGGGGCCAAGAATAACCCCTGCCTTGGCGACCCTGGCAACCTCAGTGGCGTATGACCCGCAGTCCCTGACTGATGTGAAGCCTGCCATGAGGGTATCATGAAAACTTCGAGCGATGGCCGCTCCGCAGACAGCCGGGTGGGTTTGGATGAAGTCTGGAAAGTCGACATGTAGGATGCCTGCGAAGTGGGAATGGCAGTCCCATAAGCCTGGCAGGAGATAGCGTACGTGAGTTCGAGGAAGCGACCTCGAGCCTGATGACAATGTTGATTGCGACTCTACAAAGGTAATTTTGCCGTTCTTGCGAGAGATCCCTACCGCCATGTCGGACATGGGGTTTCCACGACCTGGGATAAGAAGATCGGCAAAGATGCAGGACGAAGTCTCATCGTATGAATCACTCCATTGAATGGCTGCAGCAGGGGAAGTGATGTTGACGTAAGGGGGACCAGTTGGGGTTGGGGTCGTTTGTACTGAGGCAGGCGAGAGATAAGAGCTCGCCATGTTGGACCCGGGGAAGCTGGGTTGGCCATGATGGTGTGGCGGGTTTCCAATGTTCATATTGTCTTGTCGCGCATATAGATGAGGATGGGACCACGCATGGCTACAGCCACATCCAGCACCACGCTGCTGCTGGTTGGTAGGGCTGTGGACGTGGTGGTAGGGTAAAGGCTGGGAAATGTGGCTGTAGGTCATTATCGTTCGTTAGCGAGTGCTCTGAGCAGTTCAGTAAGGATATGTCGCCAGCTTGAGTGCCTCGTAGCCATTTGCTTTTATATCTGCTCTTCTAGCATGAATTCATTTACGCCGATCGCCGAGACGGAAAGGGTTATGCTACACTACAGGTAAGGAGAGCTGCGTTTGCACAGACCCGATTAGGGAAAGCGGCTTTGTTTGACTTGGAACGCTGTGGGGCTGATTCTCTGCTGTAATGGACGCGAATTTCCTTTGGTAGCGAACTGTCAGTCAAGCATGGAGAACAAGAGCGCTGGCGCAGATTATGCTCTTACTTTTCGCGACCCCTGATACTATCCAGAAAGAGCTTTGTGGAGAGGCCTTATACCGTGCCAGAAGAGTTGTCAAAACTATGGTGGATGACAACCAAGGCATTTCTTTTCTTATAGAGAGACGCGTCTGATACAACTACTGTTATATAGAGCGCAGATTAGTAACAACAAACATTACAGCTGTTATTGAGGGGAGCCTTGTTCTTCTCAATTGAAGGAGGCGGGTGCCCTTGGGTCAATCAGGTCCAACGGTCTTTTTCTCACCATAACAAATACGGTTGAATGAGGTCCTGTAACTGGTACAGTGGCTAGAGTTCTTAATAAATTTTAGCCCATCCTGATGGTAATAATAACCGTTTTTGTGACTACCTCTCTGTGAAAAGAACGTGGGTCATTTGACAATCGACAGACTATCATCAAAGTAGGTTTTACGGCATTGCTCATATAAGAAAGGTTTGCTTATTTTTACAACAAGTAAAAGCACTAACAGCCTACGTCGTATTGCTCGCTATCAACTACATACTATTATTATGAGTAGAAAACCAAAGCAAAAGAAGGCATTGCTTTTGTACGCATGCGCCGAGCGAATGAGTGCAGCCTTATAGCCCTTTCCCACAGCGCTCGATGAGATGCCAGTCACCGAAAACGACACCGACCTCTTGAAATCGTACCTAAGATCAAACATGTCGGTCTCTAGTGGGATTTTCCCGACTCGAGCGCCCGTAACGCTTTCCGTATACGAATAATAGCGAGAACCGTCGCATCCGGAACTTCGGTGAAGACGAGGCGAAAGTGGCCTGGGCGATCCGAGCCCGCAAACTAGAAAAGCGTCAAAAACCGCTAGATCATGCCTGAATGAGGGCTATGCACTCACCTGTCCAGCATTAAGGAAGACGCCATGATCGATCAACCAGTTGCAGAGTAGCAGCTCCGGGGTTGCATGGCTAGAGTCCAGGGGCCCGTACGCGTCAAAGTGTACTAGCCACTTGCTTAGATCGACGAAGACAAACAGCCCGGCTTGGGCCTCCCGGTAAGGTATGCCATTGCTATCGAGAGCAGCGATAGTGGTAGCATATTGCTCACCCAGCCGGCGCTGGTAAAGTATCCTGTAGCTTTCAACCAGCTCCAGGCGCCCGAGGAAGCGGGCTATGAAATGGTCTGAAAAGGCTGTGACCCACGTAAACCACCTGCGTGGCGTCCATTTAGTGAGATGTAGAAGCAGGACATTCTTGTCTGACTCACGCTGCTCTGGTAGCTGCGTTGAGGATCTCCGCGTTCCGAGTCACGAGGAATCCCATCCGCATGCCGCCCATATTGAAGTCCTTGCTAAGTCCATATAAACAGTGGACGTTGTCCTTCAAAACGCCATCCGAGGGGATTCTCAGCACCGAGGAAAACTTGTGCATTTCTGAGGAGCCATCATGACCAAAGGTGGAAAGGGCATATATCTCGTCGGCAACGAGGTGCATGCCTCTACGAGCGCACCACTTGGCGAGGGCATGGAGCGTCTCAGGAGAGTAGCATCGACCAGTGGGATTCTGAGGGTTGCACAAGAAGAGGACGCGACATTTGATGCCCCTGGCCTCGGCATCTCCAGCTGCAGTTTCAAAGGCACGCACGAGCTGCTCAATTCCGCTCGTCCCGTCAGGCTCCTGCAGGCTAGAGGTTGAGACGGGAATGGCGATGACGGACGCACGAGTTGTCAAGTCAGTCTCAAGCATGTAGAAGTTTGGCGTAGGATAGAGTACCCCATTCCCCTCGTCACATATTGTCCAGGCGATGAGGTCAATGAGAGAGGTGACACCAGTACCCGCAAGCACATGAGATGGCAGTACAGGGGACGAGGGTTTGAAGAAATGATTAAAAAACCCGGCAGCTGCGGAACGAAGTTGGTCAGAGCCATACAGACGGCCATAGTTAACAATATTCTTAACATCCAATGGCGGAAGTGAATTGTAGTACTCCTCTATCCAGTCATCCATTAAGGCGTTGAGGGCCCCAGACAGGTCGATGATACCATCAGGCCGTGCCACAGGGTCATAGTGGGGCATATGCCTGACTTTTTCCATCAGGTCCCATGCCGGGCCTTGATCGAAGCTAGCCAGCGCCCTCTGCGAGGGTCCAAAATCGAGCATCATGGTACCAAATAGTAGCAGTATCGTTCATACCGAGAATGCCCGCTGCCAGCGAGGAGGGTACTGCATA
>JABCJW010000649.1:0-12834 GCA_013184375.1 Fusarium newnesense | reverse complement strand
GCCGTGAGGGGGAGGGGGAGGGGGCGCTCCGGCATTTGCTGAACGGAAGCCCGAACTCCATCCGCCTTGGTTATCACGGCCAGAGTTTCCTGGACCGCTGAAACCACCACCACTACCTGGAAACCCCTTGTCCTGATTTTGGAAACGACCAAGTGCCCATGCACCGAAGCCAACACCGACAACCAGCATTGCCATTGCCATGTTTCCCAAGCCATGGAAGCCTTCCCACCACGTACGGAAAGCAGGCGCCAAAGTCTGGCCAAGGACCACGAGGATCAGAGCTGAAGCGAATCCAGCTGCGAAACTATTCACATTTGGTTGCATGGATGGTAGGTACAAGAATCCGCCTCCAGAAGAGTGCTCGGGAATAACAAAAATGTCATATTTTCCTGGAGGCAAGCCAGAACCCTTTGGCACTCCGCCATGAGGCGGAGGCGGCGGAGGGGGACCGCTCATTCTCGACTGTCAGCTCGAGTGGGTTGTGTTTTAATATCTATGGAGTTTTTGGAGTCGCAAACGCAGTCGAATCGATTGTTTAGGGGAGTCTCGAGGAAGCCATCAAGGCTATTTAGTGTGATTGGAACTACGAACAGGTCAGCCGATGCCATCCACATGTTTTGGCACAATGAACAGCAACCTCTCAAAGCCACTGAAGTTGAGAAGTGAGGATTGAGAGTCGACAAAAACTTCCGTTCCCGAGTGGCTGGGGCTAGGTTACGGCAAAAGGAAACGAGGTTGGACAAGACAGGACTCACGCAAGACAAAATCGGGAGTACAGGGGATTGGATCTACTCGAGGATCCTGAGCACAAGAAAAAGACGTTGCAAAAAGTATCGGACAAAGAGCAACGAAACAGAAGCGACCGCTTGTGATACAAAATGACAATGCCCTACTTGCTCCAACTTTGTGCAGGTGCTGAAGGTTTGTAAGGCGAGTCGGTCAGGTCAGGGACGGACAAGCGAGAGGAGGAAAAAAAAAACCAGGATGTCGAGAGTTACGAGGAAAGGAGGAAAATACAGGAGAAAAATGGCGCGGCGGTCGTTGGTGGAGATGAAGATGGAGAACGGAGGCGGAGGCAGAGGCAGAGAAGACAAGGTCGAGGCAGCGAACAAGAAGGAGTGCAAGGAAGCACCATGAGGAGCCACCTCCAAATTGTTTACTTCCACTTTGGGGAAAGTTGGCTGTGGCCTCGGGCGGGACGGGTGATGGGCCTGGAGGTACGAGAGTACATGGCGGGTACTTTCAGCGCCTTCTGCAGTTAGTCCAGGGCCACGGGACGCTTGAATGCTAGCCCAGCCGCGCTAAATTTCACCCCGCCAGCGGTGCACGCCTTGATCAGCCCCACCTTCCGGACATCGTCACTCACTCGTGGTCTTTGACTGGTGGAGAGTATCAGAAACGAGGATCATGTCTCAACCTATCAGTTGGGAGAGACTAGGAACCAGGATCGAATGCCGCGGTTTCTAACGACTCGAAAGGTGGCTTTTGTGTCCACGCAATTTGGCGAGGCCACTCGTTCGTGGTACGATGTTTGAACTGGGCTGAGTGGACAGTTCAATGAGATGGGTTTGATGTGTCAGTTCAACTCTGCCCTTTGCTAGATCTCGAGGAATCTCCTGATATCTCGCTTCTGGCCCAGAATGAAAGGATCTTAAATATCTGATTTGTATTCAAGTCGATAGCCGAGAGGTGTTTCTTACATGAGCTGTGAGGGATATCTGCAATCCATTGACTTTGTAAGATATGCTTTTTCAATGGCCATTTCCGTTACTTCCACTGGTTCAACGGTCGAACGGCTTTTAGCCCCCAGCGTTCCTCGTCTTCATTTCCCCTCAGAACATGACACCATTCAAAGCTGGGTTTCCCCTGCTTGTCAACTAAACAACTTCTATTCTCAAGGTCATTCCTTCTCACAACTCCTTGTGCAACTCGTGTGGCTTGCATTCACGAGAAGTACTGACTGGACCCTGTGGATCAAAGGCATGAACAGAACAAAGCTCGAGCGTGGAACAAGCGAGAGCTCGGGAACAAGAAAGAGGGGCAAGTTGAAGATATCTGGCTCCTTCGTAACTCCGTGGCCAATTCGCGCTGCAGCAAATGGGATTGTCCCCGCCTGTCGATCTCATCAGCAACAGTATCGTGATAGGCATCCAAGCTCTGCGATTTGAAACGATTGGGCTGCAATTGATATCGCTCTCTTGTCCTGCAGCAGTGCAGCTTTCTTCCCATAGCATGTACGCGTGTTTTGCCTCAATGTTTTGACCAAAAAACCACTGCAGGATCTCGTATGCATCCCCCGCCTCAAAGCAGATATCTGTCGTGGAGCAACATCCGTGATGTCTCCCGCATCGGCAACAAGACACTTGATCCCAGTTCCACAGCTCGTGGGTAAGAAGTCCAAGCTTCGATACCGCCTGTCAACCCACAAGTGCAAAGTTTGCACGTCGTCACCGACAAAACGCAGCAAAGAGACTTCAAGCTAGCAATGTCGGCATTTTCACCGCTTTGAATGTTGAGGTAACTGATATCCGCATCTGTGGTCTAGGCCTCACGATACCCTTGTTGCGGCTTAGATGCGATGTCGCGGCCTCCTCTTTTTTTTTTTGCCGACTGCCAGCCCACGGTTACATAGACATTGTACATACGGATACAGCTGGGTACTACAGCACCAATGCCACGGATGCGGTGCTTGTTCTCGTGGAAGTGGTAAAGTCAACAAATATACTTCCACTTCCCCGATTCCCGCGGTAGTAAAAAAGTCTAGAGTTTCGTCCCTGAAGCCGGCAAACTCTCTTGGAGATGGCCAATTGCCGACGTCATGCCGCTTGGATGCAACCCGGAGGGTTTGCTTCTTCAAAGCCTAAATTAGTTGTTACGACAGGTCTCTGTGCTTAGCAGTGCATTATTTCCCTCCATAATTTGTGACAGAGGCACAATGTTTTGTGAAATGTCCGCAGCTTCCGCAGTGCCAAGCAAAAGAGGAGTGGCTGTCCGTTCATCGCCTCACCGCTGAGGCCTTCTATCCACCACCACCCACCTCTTTTTTTTTCTTCTTTTCTCTCTGTACGGATATCTTCCCATAATTTCCCAGCCACTTTTGAATGCACGTAATCAATTTTACGAGAACATGCATTATTCACTGCGTGGCTCCAATCATGACTTGTAATTCGTTCAATTCGAGTCCGTCCCTTTGTGCAACCATTTGGTGACTGACTCGAAAGCGTTCAGTTGACCACGTTTATTTCGCCGTTGCCTGGCAACCAGAGATCAGCAAAATACAACACTGTTGAACCCAGGAAAAAGAAAAGAGAAACGCGCTAAGCTCGTGACGACGTCGGCTAGTGACGTAGCTACGCCGCTAACAAATTGAGCCCAAGGCGCTAAAGGATGGGCGGGAGGGTCTGAGTCTCAGTTATTCCGCTGTATGTCTGAGCCTGAAGTAAGATCTCAGACTGAATCAATTCATGCGAAAGGAACAAAAGCAAGCAAGCTTATAACAATATCTTATGTTTACCTATGCTTCTCATGTGATGCTAATTTGGTAAAGCTGCAGGCAACGTTCAAATCACTTCAAGATTGTCACCCTGTTCGTTTTGGTGGGCTGAAGTGACAGACTCAAGTCACCACAATGTACCTCTGTTGTACCGGCTGCAACCCAACCCAGGCCCATCCTCATGCAACGTGGAACGGTCCGGAGCGCCAGGGAGAGCTTGACTTGTCCATCCTGATAATCCGTCGAGTCGGATCATCTGTTGACGAAGCAGGCTTTTATTTTTTCGTTTCCATTGTTGACGGTGATATTGCATTGTGATGTAGTTGACTACTACCAAAATCCACGAGATGTGATGAGAAACAATGGCTTCGAGATCAAGACAAACTTGCGCTCCAAGGATGAGACACACGGCTGTCTGTGGAGAAGGGGTCCTGGTGGCATTAACTCGACATAATCTGCCTTAGACAAGGAACAAGGTTTCACTTCGCATGCTGCGTAAACTTCCATGTGCTCTCGAGTCTCAACGGTGATGCATTCAGCCTCCATTGCCTGTCAATCTATTGTTACTTTACTTTACTTTACTTTACAAACACCACTTCAGTGTACAAAGCACCCGACAAATCAGAACCCCAATTCAATTCAATTCAATCCAAAGCCACACAAGACGCCTTGCATGCCCATATCAAACGCTTCCTCATCGATTCTGTACCAGGAATGTCGCAATGTCTGCAACCCATGATAGCCCATTAGATAATACCCTTAGAATCCAAAGCCACCAAACGGCGACTTGTACCACAAATAGAACCAGCTTTACCAGTAGCAAGAGAGGTAGCTGTCACATCTTCTTGATCCGGTTGTTCGCGACCTTCAGTTTGGCCCCTGTGCGATCAGTGTCCTGGTCCAGTTCATCTAGTAGACGAATCTGATCTTCGACCTCTTCATGGATTCGCTCGCCCATCTCTCTTTGTCGTCGAATGACTGCAGTAAGCTGTTCAACAGCAAGATCTTGGTTTTGCATCTCCTCCTTCTGTAGCTGTAGTACACCCTCGTTGCCCAATTCTCGTGTCTTATCAGTCTCTGGCAAAGGAGCACCCAGAACACGGCCAGCAGGACGTCCTCCCTTCAGCAGCCCAGCTTTGTCGGTTGCCGAGGCCTGGCCTTGACTTAAGCCGCCTCTTCCTGAAGCTGATGTGGAATTGGGCATACTGATGGAGAGCTTATCTAAGCCCTCGCGTTCCATGCGGGCTTGGGAAACCAGATCCCGGCGGCGTCGTAGCTCACCCTCGCCCAGTCGTTTTGACTCTTGTATCTTTCGTAGTCCATCCGCAAGTGTTGCGATCAAGGTTCCGCTTCGGACGAGAACCCTTTTGGCCGCTGCGCCCGCTTCCGCGGCGGCCGTTGAATTGCCATTATCAACAGCAGCATCTCGCCGCGACAGACATTGTCTGGCCTCGTGAAGATTCTGCTTCAAGTCTCGGTGAATGTCCAACCATGTTCCCGGATCGGCAGCACCAGCGACGGCATTCTTAATCATGCCGCCCGCTGATATCGCCGAGTTGGTTGTGCTCGAGCTTGGCAGGTTCAGGAAGGCTCTCCAAGCCGATGTATCACGCCATCGTCGATCGGGCGATTCCGCAATCGCTCGTAAATATTTCTCGAGTCCTACTTGGCGGTCTCGGGTCAATTCGACTGAGTTGACAGTCGACTTCAGCCAGTGTTTCGCTGGTAGAGATTCTGGTGGCGGAGCGCCAACTTGTTGCGTCAGAGCCTGGTGGAGCGCATCGAAGTCTGAGTATCGCTTTTGGACTACAAATGATCGCAGAGGTAGCCGAAGTGTGATGTTGTAGAGCGTGTATGGTTTCTTGGAGCCTTCGTCGGAAACGCTCGTTGAAGGAATAGCGATTTCTGGCGGCGGTGCCATATTGCAGCTTGGTTGTAATGATAATACTTGGTACTGTAGAGTGGTTCTTGAATCAAATGAAAAGTATGAAAGAAAAGAATACTGTTGTTCGCCTGTTACGTGGTTGAACGGCGAATGTTGATTGTGTAAATTAAGACATGGAAGACGATAAATGCGTCATGCTCATGGCGACTATCAAAAGAAGCTGCCTGACGTATTCGTACAGCTTATTATGCCCAGGCTCTGTTTAGTGCTGGGGGCTGACCGTCGGTGAAGGTCACGGCGCTCGGCAATTGAAGGCACTAAACTATAATTGGCTGCGCATGCGACCCGTTGGCAGAGTAATCCACAATTGAAGCAAATGCCTTTGAGCCTCGCAATGCAATGCGAACAAAGTCATGTGAGAACTCATGATGACCTATCATGGTGATAGCATCGATGAAGAAGATTTTAGCTTTGATCTTATTATACGTGGTCTTTTGTCTAAAGAGTTGTGTATGTTCCAAACTCGGCAGAGTGTCACTTTACACTTGTGGTTTAACAAATTGGTATGGGAACACAATTTAAATAACCACTATCTACGTGTAAATACTCTCTGATACCGTTAACTTATTTATTACCGTAAGGATGAATAAAGGTACCTCCCTCTGGGTTCGTAACTTCCCATGGCTGAAGCATATGAGTCATGTCTACAGCTAGAGCAAAGAGCATACCTAGATATTCATTGGCGAATGTGTTGGTTGTGCAAGTCAAAGAATATCTCCATTGAGCGGCAATGACCGAAACCGAAGACCTATTACTACCATTATCTGCTTATTTTAGTATCAGTCGAACGATATACGCCTCTTTTGTAACTGTGACTACCTGAATTTCGGCATCACTAAACTGGTTGATAATGCAACTCGACATTAAGCAAGTCCTCCCATAATCGACTGATACAGCACAGTCATACATAGGTCCCCAACAATGATTTCGAATGATGCAGTTATCTTCAAAATGCCATCATGCTGATGCTCGATACCTGATCATAGGTGACATGAAAGGATTTCTAACTACGAAACATTTGACTTGACTTCATAGTTCACATCAAAATCGCTTCAGACATCACGCGCCATTGTTCCCAGGCTCCAAATTACTTCTCATATATGATGTTACCTCTTTGGCGGCTTCGATAGAACAGTCAAAAGAGGGTTTGATCGCACCTAGATTCTTCGAATCCGTTCTTCAGTATAGGCTGTGAAACTATATCAACAGCTAGATGTGTTATTTGCAGTTGAGACTTGTGGCTGAGAGCTTATTCCGGCACAGAGAACTTAAGAAACTATATCAACAAATACAACTCAAGATCGAACAGTATTGGTAATGTCCGAGAGTCTTACATCAGTGATAGCAAGACTTCGAGGAGCAAAAACAATTTGGGTCTTGTACAAGTGGAGGGACTGATCTTATTCATTTTATGGCCTTACAGGAATACCCAGCATTTATGGTAGAATCCCAAAGTTCTGTTGACACATAACTAATCTGGCTTGATAATAGGCCACAGATCTCCTATGCTTGAGCGTATTCTTCTAATTCTATAAATCGATCCTATAGCTCCGACAATCGGGATTTTGGCAAAACTCTTAGGGACAATTGTTCGCCTGGCTCTCAAAGTCTATTAGTAGCTTTTTCCACAGGCCGTCAGCTTGAATATCAATTGTATCACACTCCAGCCCAAACAATGTATACTTTGGGTATCTCGACAGTTTATGTACAAAGTCATCACATTACTCTAACAAGTCAACTCAGCCATGCTTGTTTCTATACTCCCCAAGTTTGACTTTGACTTCGGTGGTCTCGGCCCGTCCCGCTCCTATTTGCTGGCCACAACGTTACTCGAAACACGGCGATACAAGCTCGAGTGTCCAACAAGATCAATTTTTACCCTTATTCTCGAGTACTCTATGCGAGTCCCAGAACAAGTACAGAGACAACCTTCGCTTCTAGAGCCAAATCTTGTCCTCTATTAGCTTAGCGAACTCCCTCCCCAATGGTTTTGGGTCACAACTCCATATCCGTGCCATGTTTAACTCGTGCCAGAGAAACCAGTGTGTCACCCCAGCCCAAATCGTGGTCGCGTTAAGTACATCTTCCAGCCTTCGATGTCATCAACATGTTTAAAAGGTCTCCTGGTCATCGAGACCCTCGCCCTCAGCAGGAATCTCGAATCCTTCCTCTGTTGAGTAAAGGATAGTTTGGATCTGCTTTACGAGGCCGTCCTCTTGCTTCTCCAGCTCCGGGTCCTCATCAACAGCCTGTTGGACAAGTAGCTCAATATCGCGCAACTTGCTGAAGTAGAAGTCTCGTTCCCTCTCCAGGCCTGTGACGGTCTCCTTCAATGTGGCATTTTCTTGCTGAAGGGCTGCAGTAGCGGGTCCAGCGGCCTTTGCAACTCGGGGTCCACCGCTGGGGGTACCGCTACCCACGCGGCGAGCGGCGCCAGTGCTAGCAGCAGCAGGTCGGGGTGCGGCGGCAGCGGGAGGCATTGAGCCACCTTTTCGGCGGGCAACGGCATCGTACTCGTGGTCGGGGAAGTTAAGATCCCAAAATCGCTTTGTCCACTGGAGGAACTCGAGGTTGTCCTGCATCTTGCACTTGATAAGTGCCGAGACAGGAATAGGCTTGTCAATTTGGTGCTTGGTAAAGGTGTCTAAAGACACGTCAGCATGTTGTTCGTTGGCAAAAGTGTAAAAGAATCGACTGACTTTGCAAGACCTTGAAATTTTGAATATACAGGTATTCAGAGTTCACATTGAACTTGACCTTGGCCATGGGGACGTCCATATAGATACTGTCGAAAACCTGGCAGAGGGCAGCACTAGAAAGGCGGCGTTAGAAAGTGTCATGATGCAGATTATGATGCTTGCTCGTGTGGTGGTTGTATAGATCAGAAATTACATGTGAGGCTCCCTGAAAGTGGTCGTGATAGCGATCGCGGGGTTGTTTGGTGTTGTTTATATCCCTTGCTTCGATCATGGCATGGTGCAACACGACGCAGCGATCCGTGGCGAGGGGGCGGGGCAAACAAAAGATAGATGGACTCACCCAGTACCGCATTGCTCAACCTTGGTGATGTTAAGCTGAAGCAAGCTGTTAAGCCATGCAACAAGCTCTTGTCTGTAGCGTTATGCATTAGTATGTAAACAATATTTGGAGGTAGCTAGCTGTCTTCTAAACAGCTCCAGAAGGCATCACCAACCTCGACTCGCCCATTTTGAACTGATTGTTGTAGGGTGTGATTTATTATTCGGAATCGTGAGAGCGCAAACAAGCGACGTAGGAGAAGGGCGAAAGGGGTTCGTTTCTAGAGGATATCGAGTCGAGAAAAGAAAACAAACTGAACCAAGGCGCAAAAGGGAAGCTAAGGAGATTGCGTTTGTCGGGTTAAGTTGGGGAGAAATTAAAAGCAACCGTCTACGCGCTGATTCCACGAAGTTGTTCATGGGTAGCCTGTCGCCCAATCAACCAACCGGCCGTTGGTGGGGGGTACCCAGAGGGACCAGCGCATCCGCTGTGTTATTGCTGATTGTGCTTGGTACAGAAGGTACCGCCACGTACCGCAACGCTAGAACCCCTCCTACCCCCCGCTACGTCCCCTAAAGCTTGCTCCTGCCAGTGGAGTCACGTGTTGAGACGCCCATCGATGTTTGGGAAAGTTGCAAGCTCTCACCGCCAAAATTTCGAGAGGCGGCAGAAAAAAAAGTTCGAGATTTACTGGGAAAGGTGCCCCACTGCTTCTGTCGCGTCTGCAAATCTTGATAGAAGAGCTGTACGAGTGCCTTTTAATCCGACAAGATGGCGCCCTCACAGAAGCGAAAACCCGCGCAAGACGATTTCATCTTTACAATTGACGACAATGACGATATTCCTGTCGAGGAGGAGGAAGTGATCGCGGAACCTCCCAAGAAGAAGACCAAGACCAGCAAAAAGTCAAAGAAGTCAAAGCGTGCAGCCAGTCCTGAAGATGACGAGGAGGATAATGGTGTAGAGGGCATTTGGGGATTCAATGATGACGACGATGGTGCCATGGACTCCGAATTCGAGTTTGGCGCTGAGGAAGCTGCCGACCTTGGTACAGTAGAATTCGAGGGATGGGGTTTCGATGGCGCAAAGAAGGGGATGGCTGTTCACAAAACGGGTGTCGACCTGGATGAGATCATTCGAAGACGTCGCGAAAAGAAGCTCGGGAAATCTGACCCCAAGGAGACTGCCGACGCAGAGGAGAACGAGGCCATGGACGTTGATCTGGACGACGACGATGACGAGGTTCTCGCAGACGATGCTTTTGGTATGAACGTTGCTTCTGATGTTGAGGAATCTGGTGACGAGAAGGACGAGGATGATGAGGATGTGTCTGGAGCTGAAGACAAGGTTGAGGGTGAGGACGAGGAAGACGATGATGATGCTGCATCAGACAACGACTCTGTTGCTACCCCCACAGGACACCCAGATGATGACGCTTCCGACGATAGCGACGATGAGGGGGACGCCGAGGAGGAAGCGAAGCGAAAGGCATTCTTCGCCCCGGAGGAAGAGGAGGCACCTGGCAAGAAGAGTGCCTCGTCTTTCCAGGCCATGTCTCTGTCACGTCCAATTCTCCGTGGTCTTGCTACAGTAGGATTCTCCAAGCCTACGCCCATTCAAGCCAAGTCAATCCCACTTGCGCTTATGGGTAAGGATCTTGTCGGTGGTGCTGTCACTGGTTCCGGAAAGACTGGTGCCTTTATTGTTCCTATCCTGGAGCGTTTGCTATATCGACCCAAGAAGATTCCCACCACCCGTGTCGTTGTTCTTACCCCTACTCGTGAATTGGCTATCCAATGTCACGCTGTCGCCACAAAGCTTGCTGCATTCACTGATATCAAGTTCACCCTTGCTGTCGGTGGTTTGAGTCTCAAGGCCCAGGAGGTTGAGCTGAAATTGCGCCCAGATGTTATTATTGCTACTCCCGGTCGTTTCATTGATCACATGCGAAACTCTGCCAGCTTCAACGTTGATACAATCGAGATCATGGTCCTTGATGAAGCCGATCGTATGCTTGAGGACGGTTTCGCCGACGAACTTAACGAAATTCTCACCACACTCCCCAAGTCACGACAAACTATGCTCTTCTCCGCTACCATGACATCGACTGTCGACCGTCTTATCAAGGTCGGTCTTAACAAACCTGCTAGGGTTATGGTGGACTCTCAGAAGAAGACTGTTACTACACTGGTGCAAGAATTCGTTCGCCTGCGCCCTGGCCGAGAGGAGAAGCGAATGGGTTACCTGGCACATGTTTGCAAGAACCTCTACAAGGAGCGAGTTATTATCTTCTTCCGACAAAAGAAGGAAGCTCATCGAGCTCGAATTATCTTTGGTTTACTTGGTCTCTCATGTGCTGAGCTTCACGGTAGCATGAACCAAACACAGGTTAGTCTTATTCTGTCTCGCAGCTATGACCATCACTGACACTATTTAGCGTATCTCAAGTGTTGAGGACTTCCGAGACGGCAAGGTGGCGTACCTATTAGCCACCGATCTTGCTTCCCGTGGTCTTGACATCAAGGGTGTCGATACCGTCATCAACTACGAAGCGCCTCAATCACTAGAAATCTACGTCCACAGAGTTGGTCGAACAGCTCGTGCTGGTCGCAAGGGTACTGCCTTGACATTAGCTTCTGAGACAGACCGCAAGGTCGTCAAGGCTGCTGTGAAGGCTGGCAAGGCCCAAGGTGCCAAGATCGTAAGCCGACAGATTGAGGCCGCCGAGGTTGACGCTCTTCAAGCACAGATCGACGAGATGGAGGATGAAATCGAGGAGATCATGCAAGAAGAGAAGGAAGAGAGGCAGCTCGCCCATGTCGAGATGCAAGTCAAGAAGGGTGAGAACCTCATCCAGCATGAGGCTGAGATCAAGGGACGACCTAGGCGAACATGGTTTGAGTCTGAACACGACAAGAAGCAGTCCAAGCAAGCCGGCAAAGACGAGCTTAACGGCATGAGAGAGGCGATGAAGAAGAAGACGGGCAAGCTAAGCAACAAGGATAAGAAGCGCCTTGACGCAAAGCAACTACGTGCCGAGGGTGGCGGAGAGTGGAGAAAGGGCAAGTCGTCAGAGGCTGATATGAAGGCCCGACATAAGGAACAGGCCAAATCAAGGGCCAAGGGTCGGGCAACTAAGGAGGGAGGCAAGGATGCGGCTCCTAGCAAACCCAAGGGAAAGGGAAGAGGCGGTGGCAAGAGGAGATGAGCTAAAAGTTTAGAGGAGTTTATTGGCAGCGATGTATAGGTAGATTCAGGTTAATTATATCCATGACCATACACAATCCGTCTTCCTTTTCTCTTCGAGTATCTAACCTGATTCGGCACTTTGTGAGGAATGTTACAATAAGGTTTGGAAGAAACTGGACGTGCCTGTTGATCTATGCAACCCTGATCGGCAATCTGACGTTGACTTGACGCTAACTGATTGACAAATCCGTCTAAACACTTGGACTTTTCTGAGCCGTAAATACATTACAAATTATCACAAGCCATTGGTCAACAAGGTTCACAAAGAAAACTACTATATTAAATATCAAGGAGTGTGTAATCGCTCGCTATACCGCTAGCACCATTGCTTTTGTCGTGAGAAGCACGCTAGATACCACTTCATTTGTAAAAGAAAGTCCTCATAATATCATTCGTAAAACTACTTCCAAACTTAGAGGCTCAGGGCAGGAATGCCGATACTTGCCGCAACTTGGCTCTGGATACGGAGGAGATTGACGATAGCATTGTCGAGGCCAGTGATAGTGGCACTGCCGCCAACATTCGCGGCTCGTACAGCAGCTGCGAAGAGGAGAACAGGGCTAACAAAGGGGTTGATGGCAGCCTTGACAGCATTGATCTCAGCCTGGGCAGAAGCTCGCAGAGCAGGAGTTAGGTCTGTGACAGTGACAGTGATAGTGGCGCGGAGGTTTTCGAGGATGTCGATGATAAGGCCAATAGATGCAGTGAGAGTAACGATCTGCTGGTTGGTGAGACCAATGGCTTGGGCAGCAACACCACCAGCTGCTCCTGTTGTGACGCCGACAATCGTGGTTGTAGATGTGGCCAGGCCTTGGGCGATGGCTTGGTAATTGGCCGTGAGAAGAGCCTGAGCTTGTACGATGAGTTCGGCATCGACGTTGCTCCTGATAACCTGAACATTATCATCTGCAATAGTTTGTTAATATGGTTAAGGTTGAAGTGTTCTAAAGAAGTGACTTACTGATCTGGTTGAGAGTTACCAAGGAGGCGTTAGATACATTGCCAACTGAAGATTCGATGGTTCCTGTGACGGTTTGTTGCCGACGGAAAGGAGAGGCCGTGGCGAAGGAAGCAAGAGTGAGGAGGCTGAGGAACTTCATGTTGATTGTGGTAGTTGACGTGATCAAAG
>JABCJW010000648.1:0-13490 GCA_013184375.1 Fusarium newnesense | reverse complement strand
CTGTTAGTCTGGAAGTCCTAGATTTAAAGTTCAAAGTCCTAGATGAAATCATCTAGAGATATAAACCCGAGAAGAACTCTCATCTCAATAATGAACAACTAAGTTTCATAAAAATATAATTTCACCCAGCACTACTGCGCAATATAAACAACAGTTAGCGCTTGTGATGCCATCCATTTCTCCAAGTACATACAGGAAACCGCACATCGTGCGAGGTAATAGTCTTGATGATAACCATGGTCTTGGAGGTTGACTAGTAAAGTTTATCAAGTTTGAGCTGGTTTGCATTGCTACATGTTCATCTCATTCATTTAGTAGGTAACTATTTGTTTTATAAGGCACATGTCCGTTTACATCGATCGCGTCTGCATCTCCACTTCAACTTCCAACTAAGAAGCATCAGGCAAAATGTTTTCAAAGTGTCCTAGAACTAGCAAAAAGTTATTGCTTTATCTTTTCCCAAAACGGGTAGATAATTCCTCTATAGCAAGGGAGTTAACTTCAAGCTGGACACCAGACCAGCACCTTTTTTCCGACGCTTTAAATCCTCAAGTGTTGACAATGTAGGGTAGCGTAGGATTAAACCCAGAACAGCCTAGTCAGTTCCCCCTCACTCTGGCAATTTGATGATTGGCCCGGTTCCCCAACGCCGGATAAATCATTCCAAGACTCCAGCGGGGAATTACTAAATATCCAGACGTCGCACGGATATTTTCCTTATCTCTTAATTATCCTGATTACAGTGGGCTTCCCGCACGATTTCCCAGCAGTGGATAACATGGATCCTAATCACAATGAACCGCGTCAACATGCCAAGAGGACCCCACCAAGTGGGCGGAAGAGAACAAGACTTGCTTGCGATAGATGCAGCACTTTGAGAGTCCGTTGTGATGGTCAGCAACCGTGGTAAGTGTCAGATTATCACATCACCAATCACAAGCAAGATGCAGAAGAGCTCACATTGGAATACACTCCAGTCGTCGTTGTCAAGGTAAGCTTTCAGATCATGATTTGGAGAAAGAGTTTGTTGACCTATTGATGTCTTAGAATACCAATCAACATGTCATTATACTCGAAGTATTGGTAGGCGTGGTCGTAAACCAAAGTCAGCGAATCGAGTACAGCAGTCACAGCAGGACCGAGAGCCCGACTCATCAGAAGCTGATTGCGATCTTGAGCGAAGCACGCTGCAATCACAGCCAGAGCAGAATGGAACATATGACGTACAGGAAAGCCCCGAGCTCCCCACAAATCCCCAGGACACAGTCTCATCGCATTACTCCTCCAGCCACTCATCCCATCATGATGCTGTATCACTGGACATGCAAGCCGATTCAATCACGGCACCAAGTTTCGACCAGCTGTATCATGTAGCTGACATCCAGCCTTCCTATCCTCTCCCCGATTTCGACCTCGCAGTCCATCATGGCGCCGACTCTGTCCACGAATCACCCACACGCGAACGAGCTTCAACCGTCACCCAAGACTTGCCATCTCGTGCATGTCGTTACAAGTGTCTCGAACCAATAATTCCCTTGCTCCACGGAATCATCGACGCCAGGCTTGTCTGCGAATTGTTCGAGCTTTACTTTGTTGAGCCAGGGGGATCTTTGTTTAAATGCTCTTCCCCATATGTTCTAGCCAATGTCATGCGCAAAGAATCGCTGCTTCGAGCAGAGAACCCACGAACATGCACACCAGCACTACTGGTGACTATGATCTGGGTCAGCGCACAGACAGCCGAAAGTTCCTTGTTTCTGCTGCCGGGCCAGAAAGCGATTGTTTGTGAAGAACTCAGGAAGCTTATGATGGGTCTAATTCAAGGGAGGGATCGTGATGTTTGGAACAGAACTACCAGTCAGTAACTCCTCCCTGTCTCACGAGCTCTGCCAACTCGATTAACTAGGCGGCCCCCTTGTGAGAGATCTTGAGTATGCCACGGCTGGAGATCAAAACCGGTCAGAGTACCATGTTGGATCAGCCTCTACCGTCTCTCCACCAGTACCCCTGGTCGATGACGTCCTCATGTTCATCCTCGTCACCATCGTCTCTTCGGGCGGCGACTTTAAGACAGATTGCCTCCGATGGTGGAATAAGGCACTACGGCTATCTCATAATATGGGACTAAACAGAGAAGACTCACCCGAGAACAGCTTCGCGCAGTCGGAGACATCTCTGTGCACGAGTCAAACGACTTCATGCGGTTGCAGATCCTGTGAAGCTTCCCGCACAGGCTTGACCATATCAGAAGTCCGAGAAGAGCGCCGGAGAGCGTTTTGGTTGATATTTTGTCTCGATCGCCATTTGGCTCTATCCTTCAATGCACCACTACGGATCCTCGATGACGAATGCCAATTGCACGCGCCGCTCTCCGATGAGGCTTGGGCAGCGTTATCAGCAGGACAAAGCTCTGTCGATGCAACATTTGGTAGTAGCGCACATTCGGCGAATTTCGGCGCCCCGACGCGTATTTCGGGGATTGGCTTCTTTGAATACTTTCTCCCACTCATGACGATTCTTGGGGATGTCATTCAACTGCACCGACAAAAGTCCCATCCAAGATTTGGCCATATTCGAAGGCCTCAGGTTGAGGAAGAAGATGACCCAGCTACGGCAATGATAGAGCAAGTCATGGCGCAGTGTGCACAAAGCATAGCCGACCTGGCCAGCGCCTACCAAGTCGACGCCCTTGACGGCTCAGCTATACCAGCGAGTCAAGTGCGCACGCCGCAATGCGCGATATCACCGCAACAGAGTCACGGAGACCATCGCAGGACGTCCAATGCTGCCAGCCAAGCCTCCTCGCGCCGTCAACATGCGCAGGCCCAGCTTGTCACTGCATATAGTACATTCATACTACATGTCCTTCACGTCCTCCTGCACGGGAAATGGGACGCCGTCTCAATGCTTGATAATAAAGATGGCTGGATACCATCTGTAGGCTTCATGAAATGTGCGTCTCATGCCATAGCTGCGTCTGACGCCATGTCACGAATTTTGGCATGCGACCCTGAGCTTTCTTTCATGCCATACCTCTTTGGCATTTACCTATTGCATGGAAGTTTCATCTTGTTACTCTTTGCAGATCGAATGCCTCAGCTTGGCCTGAACGAATCTGTCGAAAAGGCTTGTGAGATTATTATACGAGCACACGAGGTTTGCGTTGTCACTTTGAGCACCGAGTTCCAGGTATGTTCACCATCATTCCATTTACCAAAATGCCCTATCCAATACTAACTTCTATGCGTAGAAGCTGTTCCGCAAAGTGCTTAGATCGACGCTATACAGTGTGAGGAGTCCATCGACATCTCACTTGGAGGAGAGTAAAGCTCGCCGCCGAGCGTTATCTTTGTACCGATGGAATGAAGGAGCAACTGGTCTGGCACTCTAATTCTTACTCGTAGTTTAATACAAATCATTCATAAATCGAGAAGTAGAGACAGGAGCTTCCATATAGGCAGCAAGACGCTAATCCGTTACATGACATCCACTATAGTGCCTGTTCTTTGCGTTATTACAAGGGCTCTGATCACTCAATATTACAGGGGGATAGGTGCTTTAAGCTCTGAGCTAGATGTGCTATTTGGAGTTGAGACCTGTAGGTAAGAGCTTGTGCTGCACAGAACTTAAGGTGAAAGGTGTGATGGTATATCAGTGGAATATTATCTGATGGGGTTTAAATTCAAGTACGGATACAGAAAGGTCAGCACAACAAAACGAATCACTGAACTGAACATGAGGAGAGGGTCAACCGAATTTAGCTCACTTCATTTTATTCTTGTACCCTAAGCTTAATCCAAATGGCATGATAAATACCAGGAGACAGTTACAGCGATACACAAAAGAGAATAGGGTCACTGCACCCTGGGCGAAAAGCCCTCCAACAAGTACCGAGATTCATCAGGCCTTGACCTCCCCAATCACTGTCTCATGGCGTTGCTCGTCCTGGCTACCCTTCTCTCCCCATTCGGCGACGCTGGATGGTTCAGTCTGAGGGTTCTCAAAAGCATCGATGCCCTTCTTGTAGCTAGGGAGAACATTGACGCAGAACGGGAAACTCCAAGCAGCCACAAAGAATGCCAAAGGAACAACCATGGCCAGTCCTGTGCCGTGTCTGTCTGCTGCCACGCCAGTAAGAGGGGGAACACAGGCACCACCAATGACTCCACCGATGATAAATCCGCTACCACGCTTCGTGTGTCGGCCAAGACCTCTCATACCAAGAGCCACGATCGTGGGGAAACAGATGGATTCAAAGAACAAGACCACGTAGAGCATGGCGATTCCTGTATCTCCTCTTTGTGTAATTGCAGGGCAGATGAAAATGACACACATGGTCAGGAAGACGAGGAAGATGTGGCGAGGCTTGAAATACTTCATGAGGAAGACGCCAAAGAAGCGACCAACAGCAAATGCAGCCTGTGCACCCGCAAAGAGTTTGGAGCCGGTAGAATTGCTAGTGTTCTTTCTTGTTTCGGTGGCATAGTTGATAAACATGCTTGCGATACCCACCTGGGCTCCGCAGTAGCAGAACTGTGCGAAGGAGGCGTGAAAGAGTCGGTATTGCTTGCGTAGTGGCTTATCGTGAGTATCCGAGTTGGAGGATTCGGCTTGCTGAGCCATATCTGAATTCAAGGAACACCTGTCAGAATTGAAGACCTCCAAGTTCTCAGGGGTATTTAAACGTACCAGCATCGGTGATCTCAGGGATGTTCGTGAAGAGGAACAAGGTGGCGAGCAGCAAGACGAATACAGCGATGGAAAGATACACCCACTGCACGTTTGCCAATGCCTTTTTATCGTCAAAGTTGAAGAAAACATAAGAGCCCAGAACGGGTGCAACGACCGCGCCAATACCGTTGAAGGCTTGTGACAGGTTGATTCGCATTTCGGCATATTTGGGGGGACCGCAGACTACTTCGGGTTAGGTACCAAGGCGGCGGGAGAGTCACTGCAAAGACTTACCAGTGATGAAAGGGTTGGCAGCTGTCTCAAGAGACCCAAGACCATTGCCGATGATGAAAATAGCAGCACAGAAGCCTCCAAAGGACTTTGCTTTGATACAGGGAATCGCAATCAGGGCGCCGATAGCATAGAGACTGAGGCCCCAGATGAAAACAGCCTTGTAAGAGTAGTGTCGTAGGATCCACGCGGCATGGCCGAGAGAAGCAAGCGGGTAGGCACTATCGGAGCACAACCGTTAGATATGACAAGTCAGAAGGCAGTGAATTAAACGAACCCAAAGTAGGCAGCTTGGAGTCCAGCAGATCTTGCTCTGTCAATATGCAAAGTGACCTGGAAATGCTTATTCAGAGTGTCCAAGAGACCATAGCTAAAGCCCCACAGGAAAAACAAGACTGTAACAAGTGCAATAGGCCAGATGGACTCGCGCAAGGTAAGGTCTGCGGCTTTTGTCACCCTATCGTCGGACACTTTGAGTGACCTCTTCTTGAAAAATGCTCGAACACCCATTTTGACAATTGGGATCCTGGTTCAAGTCGGAAAGTGTCTTGGAAAGGTAATAAGATACAGATCCAGAGAGCTGACTGTGTTGATGGAGAAAAGATGCAGTATGGAGGAGCTTGAATTATTTATATCCACTTCACATGCCGATCTTGAGCTAAGCTACCCCATGGGGAACAGACACGAGCACAGAAGCTTGGACCGGGAACCGTATCTGGGGTAAGACCCCCAAGACTGGCAACTAAATGTTCCAATTGGGTTATTTCCTTCATGGTTCTAAGCGGGGGACCGACAAGCTACCCGTCGGATAATTGCACCTGGTACGCCCCCTCCCCCGCTCATAACAGAGATCACGCACTAGCTTTGCAGCCCTGTCACTCAATGACTACCTTATGAGGAATTCCCTTGTCTGTTTTCACAAGAAGAATGGTATCACATGTCTGGAATGGAGAATAGGGAAAGTTGGGGGAATGGGGGTAGATGTTTTCACTTTCGTTCTATTACAATATTGATCTTATGCCACATCTACAATGGGGCAGCAGTCGGTAAGTCAGGTGCTGTGGCGAAAGCGTTTTCTTTAATATCGTGCCTAGTAAGGATTCACTGATTCAAATACTCTACAAAATTATAGGGATCATTATTTGCAAGCTTCTCTTGGCCGATAAAGGAAAAACTGGTACTGGAGAATGGCTCATTTCCACAATCACGGATCTAGCATCTCTTGCTTTTGGGGTCAAATCTAAAAAAGTCGTTTCCAAAACCCTGCGATATTATTAGCCCACGAAAGACTATGCCGATATTGTACCCAGTTAAAGCACGAGAACCCCAAATTTGACTAAGTTTGGTGCTACGTGCTTCACGGGTATTGACACCAAACTCAGAAGGGATGAAGCACTTGACCTTTGCAGAACTTGTAGCGTCAATAGAAAGCTTCTATATTGCAATAACCTCGCCCCCAAATGATAGAAACAATGGCATCTTGTCCCTTAACCCCACGCAATTATCCGGGAAAGTGTCGAGTCGATTGGGGGCCATACGCACGAAGCCTTTCAAGGATGTTACAGGCATCGCCTATACTATAAGATAACACACCCAGCGCCCCTCTTTTTTCGCTGTCATCTGGTTACAAATCTTTTCGTTATCTAGATTGCCTTTTCTTTCAAAATAACATACGGCAACTATACACCCGTCAAAATGTCTGACGAGCCTACTCGTCGCTTTGCGCAAATCATCAAGCTCAAACCCCAACACGTTGCAGAATACAAGCAAGTCCATGCAAGAGTATGGCCTGAGGTGCTCGCTCAGAACGAGCAGTGTAATATTCGAGACTGTACGATCCAGCCTTCTCCATCCCATCCTCGAATCAAATTTAGCTACAAAATTGCATATAAGACTAATAGTTCAAATCTGTTAACGGCTGGCAGATAGTATCTTTTACGACGACCAGAGCCATTATCTCTTTGCCACATTTAAATATGTCGGCACTGACTTTGCTAGCGATATGAAACGAATGGCTCAGAATTCACATGTGAAGGAGTGGTGGAAGATAACTGATGCCTTTCAGGAGAGCCTTGTTCCTGGCGCTGTAAGCTCAGAGTCTGTCGAGCCATCCTGGTGGAAACCTATCGAGGAAGTATTTTATCAACCTTGAGAAAAGACCCCTCCACGACCTTGTGTTAGTAAAAGTGCAGGAAGGAATTGATATACATGGAGGATAATATTAAAAGAAACTAGCTTAAGATAATAGAGTTGGCGTTTCCAGATACTGTTACTTAGGACTCCTAACTTCCAGGATATATAAGATCGAGCTTGGATATAAATCTCAGAATTATTATAACCCTATAGTTAAAACTTTAGTCTTGGGAGATAATATAGCTACCTGAATACTTGCTATGACCCACGTCAGCAAGACTTTGAGTACTAGATTATAAATTGTATGCCTGCCTGGCTGTACCAGAGAAAATCATACCCTGCTCTTCTGGGGTTAAGCTTGCTTCCTGACATAACTGGACAGTTACATCACGCCATCGTGACCACGCATTCGACATATTAATAGTACAGACAGGCCAATCACTACCAAACATAATCCGCCTCGGTCCAAATGATTCGAGTAGTACTCTGAACCATTTCTCCAGCGCCTTGCAGATGTCGTTTGTAGAAAGATCATTAACCGAGTCGCCCATCTCTGAAAAGCCGCCAGAGAACTTGATATAAGTGTGCTCATCTTGGCCCAGTTTGTGCATTGTAGCACGCCAGGTCGTGAAAGCGATATCCGAGACAGAATTTGAATCGCTCATATCAGGCTTGCAGATATGGTCTAGTACCAAGACCACCTTCTCATTCTCGGGGACTTTATCTCGCGTCAATTTTGCAAACGCAACAAGGTCTTTTATCTGCTGTTGGCCTCGTCGGTGCAAATCGATACACACGTCGAAAGTGAAGCCACGGCGGCCAAGGAGCTTTGTGTTCTCAATGAAAGAATCTTGGAGCATAGTTCCGTGTGGCTCATCTTGTAATAGATATCGGAAACCCTTTACCCTTGACCACGCCAATCCGGCAGCTTCTTCTACCCTGAGGAGGTACAGTTTCATAGCATCTGCGGTACTTGGAAGAGGTGCCCAAAGCACGATTCCCAGGCATAATTCATGATCATCGGGACTATGTCCTTCACCAGGGCGTGGTTGTCCTAGGGCGATACGCTTGATCCAGGCTAGTTCCATCAGAGGCCCCCTCCACCCTGAGCCATCGAGCTCACCGGATTTCAGATCATTCTTCCGGTCCGTTTCAACGAAGATAAATCCCGCCAGAGGTGGTTCAGACGATGTTGCCTCCCGGTATCGGTCGACTGAGTATTGGCCAGCGAGAGGGTGATTGTTTGTGTACCAAGAAAGAGAACTGGTTTCAGAAGCTGGGAATAAATGGATGTGAGAATCGATGACTGGAATATGGTTGTGAGATTTCATTATGATAGATAGAGACTGGCGGAATATAGCTACAACCTTTGCATGATTGGGAAAGAGGTAATAATGGTAATTAGTAGAGAATAGCCGCCTTATTATGTTATCCACCAGCCGCACAACTCCGCCATGCCGTGTGTGGTATTTAGCAGTATGCTAGCGGGATGGTAATGTGTCAGAGCGGCAAGAAACGGACAATCGTATCCGCCTAACAATCACTAGCGCTGGCTCGTATGGGATGAACTTGCAGTGACCCGCCCACCGATTAACAGCCCCCCGGCTAATTTTCCCGTTGCATATATAATGCCTTAGAAATACCCGTCCTGATCTACTTGTCGGTTGCGGGGAATAGGATGCCGAATAACCAGGGCAAGAAATAACCGGGATTACCTAGCCAAGAAAGAGGACGAAATAAGCCTGCAACTTGTGTAACGCATTTAGAGCCCGTTGCGCGTGTTGAATTTAGACTAACACTAAGTTTGTAGATGCTAGGAAGCAAATGTTGAATCTTGCTTCTTTCATATAAGAGTACATACCCACGATGCTTATTTACCAGTATTATATGCAATCTTGATTGTCCAGATGTACTTGTCTCCTTGGACGACCTTGTCAGGCAACTGTACCACCAACGATCCGTCCTTTCTGGCGACCTCAAGCACTGTGCCATCAGCACTACCACCTACAACAGTCACTTTATCGCCCTCGACCCAGGGCACAGGCTCGCTGATGACCAGTGGGGAAGATGGCTGACCAACATGGTGGATGTAAAATGCTTCTGGCTTCATCGCGAAACGGAGGGATCCAGATGATTGAGTAGTTGGCCAGTATCTGGTGCCAAAGATGCCCTCACCGTGGGCTTTGATCCATTCTCCGGCGTCTAAAAGATTGAGCTGTTGCTGCTTCGGAATGGTTCCATCACCCTTGGGGCCCATGTTGAGTAGAAAGTTTCCGTTGTTGACAACATTGTCCACTAAAGTTTTGACGATTTCCTCACCTGGGAGGTATTCATCATCGGTTGTCAGGTGGTTGTATCCAAACGAGAAAGGATCGAGGCCACGATTGCTCTCGAACTTCCTGGCGTTGAAGGAGATGCCAGAGTACCTTACAACGTCAGCTTGACTCATGGCATTGAACTGACCAGTGGTGTACTTACTCAGGAGTGCTGTAATCTCCAGCAACTCCGCAGCGATCGTTGAAAGTGACTTGCCTGCCCTGATCACGAGCCCGGTTGAGCCAGGGCGCAAGGACATCTGCAGCCTTGTTCGGACCCCCAATGTCGCACCACAGAATCTCGACGTCATAATCGTAGAACAGGGCCTCTATCTGTGGGTTTTGGATGTCGTTGATGAAGTCATTGACTTCGACATAGCCAGTGTATTCGATGCTCTTGTTGGTATAAGGATTGGTTGGAGGATGGCCCCAGTAAATCTCTTTGTAGTGTTGGTCCCAGGCATATTTACCATAAGCAGGATTGAACCATTCCGGCATGCTGAAATAAGTGCCTAAGATGTATCGGCAAGCAAATCTTAATAGCGCGTATATTGCACTTACCACGGCGGATCTCTGGGTGTTTGGCTTTAGCAACGTCAAGAAGCTCTCTAACGAAGTCTCGCTTCGGGCCGTAGTGAACAGTCGAGCGCTTGCTGACAGACTCAGGGAAGTCAAACAGCGCCCACCCGTCATGATGTTCTTAACATTGACTGTTATTATTATGCATGTACATCTCCATGGGACAACTCACTTGTAACAGGTACGACATACTGCGCTCCCGCATCAGCAACCAAGTTCATCCAAGCCTCAGCATCAAAGTTGGCCCCGGTGAAATTCGACACAAAGTCGTCGTAATTGAAGTTCTCGCCGTATGTATCACGATGGTACTGGTAGGTTTCGGACGGAAAGTCTGGTTGAGTCATGCGATAACCATACCTAATCATAGTGAATCAGCGGAAATCGGGGACATGTCATAAGATCTTACATACCACTCGGCATAATCTTGCTTCGGCCCCGGCCGATTTCCAAAGGCCGGGACGGAATAAAGCCCCCAATGGATAAAAATACCGTATTTAATCTCGTGGAACCAATCTGGATTCCAGTGATGCTCGAGGCTACTTTCCGAAGCATCGTAATCACCAATTCCACATTGGCCAGAAAAGTCCTTGCTCGATTTCTTCGGGTCCTCTTTAGGGCCCCAGGTCACAAGAGCCGTTGCATCACATTGTGTTCCAGCTTTTACTCCCGCCTTGTTTTTAACACCGACCTGAACAACAGCGCTTTGTTTTGGTCCCAAGCGAAGCAGGGTGCCGGGAGTAGTAGTCTCCAACGAAGACGACTCAACGATGACATTTAGCTGATCTGCCCAAGTCAAAGGATTATTTTCATCTGAATTCGTGATGAAAAACTCAACGACCTGCTCATAGTCACTGCCTTCGAGCCACTTGGAGGTAAGAACAGGACTTCCGATTTCGAGAGAAGCTGGGCTTGTGGCTGTGACTTGGTTAGCCAACCTATACTTAAGATGGTTACAGGCCTCAAACTATTACCTCTTTTGTCGTGCTTTAAAGAAAGTGCTCCAACAGAGGCTGTTCCCAGGTAAAGGGCCGTGCCGAGGTAAAAAAGAAGACGTATATGCATTGCTAGTTCGACAACAAAGACAAATATCAAAATGTTTCAAGCAATTGGAAACTCATGGTGTTTGTCTTATGAACATAGATCTGCGAGAGCTATTTATATGCAGCTTTGAAGGATCCTGCTGGCTTCTATGTTAGCCGAGGAAGTAGCTGAAGTAAATCTACACCATAACGTTCACATGATGACAACTAAGATGCAGATCAGGATCTATGCCTTGGCCAATCGGCTTTTTAAAAAGAGGAAAAGTAGTATCTGCAATTACTACCGAACCCCCTTAGTTGATATCGTATTCGTCCCTGAATGTACTTTGATGTAACATTTAAATGGCTGGTTCTGTTACCCCGGTTTGAGACTGCCCCTCCCCGCATTTTCAAAAGAACTGCGATTTGTGCGGTTGATGCGCCGCAAGGGGATCTACATAGTCCTTTCTCCTCTTGTCAAAACCTCAGCTGTTACAATTCTGATCATGTGGTGTGAGTTTGCTACCGCACGTATCACGGAAAAGCGAGGATTTAGACCTGTACCCCACTGATTGATACATGGAATAATCTTAATTATAGCAGTTCGGGTATCTCTATTAACTTATGCACTAACCTGCTGTAGGATTCCTTTATAAGTCACTAGGATAAAGTTAGTATAATAGCCAACATACGGAAGCCTGGCCGAGAATCTGCACTGACTTCCATTGTGGAACAGATCTCCGTTGGTACTGGTGGACTATATCGCTCTGGGGCACTACTTGCAGGCCAGGATAATAAATAAGTAACTAATTAGCTACAAGGTAATTACACCTCATACTCCCCCTCCCCCACCAACAGTGAAGATGTCATGTACTAGATTTACTGCTGCTGCAAATTTAATAGTCTCTTATTTAAGAAATCTTAACTTGAAGTCTTCTTGAGACTGAAGTAAATTAAAGGCTTACAGTGCTAGCAACAAGATAACGATAACCTTTAACATATAAAGTGATTAAATCGACTTAGCAGGTATGTAGACCAGCGCCATGAGCCCAATACGTAATGACGTCCTCTGCCTTGTCAGTTGACCACCGCGGCCCGTCCCCAAGACATATACTACTAATAGTCATCATCTTAACCAGCCCACGAAGGCGGAAAATTTCCTCTGGCGAGCCATAGCCGCGCACTGTCCGATCTATTACACCGTAAGCAGGACCCAGCCTGCTTTTCAGCAACTCCTCCATCGCAATAGGCGTCAGAAAAGTCTCTACTGGGGTTCCGTTATCCTCGCATAGCCTAGTCATAGCTGCCAATATCCCTGGGGCCTGCTCTGGCTTGTTGCCGGGATGGCCTCGATCAATTGTCCCCGTCTTGCGATATATCAGGCGAGCATGGATGCCGTTCAAGACATCTCGGCCAGGACTGGTGGATATGATAGCACTGAAAATGCTTCGGGCTGTAGCCACTGCCTCAACATTCCCCGCGAGCGCGGCGCCGAGGATTTGGAAGCCCCAGGAGAGGCTGGTCCAGAACACAGTGATGGCCAGCGAAGAGCCGTCTTGGAGATATGGAATGATGTCCATAGGTGGATACTCGATGGATATTGAAGCCTCGGGGCTGAAAAAGAGGCCGTATCCAAGTGTTGGCGACATTCTCCCCGATTGATGATGAGATTCTTGAACAACTGATCCACGAGTATAGGGGGGAGACTGGCTTTGAGTATCAAGCTCCTGTTCCCATGGAACCGTTATCGCGCCAGCTACGTCTGATGATTCCTGCGCCGGTGGCTCATTATGAACAGAGAAACTCGGGGGATCTACAAGGGACAAGCCTGGCTCTTGGGGTATTTTGATCCCAGCGACTTGACACGCGTCGCGTACTGCTTCAGTCATTCCAGCGCTGTCCTGCTGAGCCGCAGCACGGGCTATCGAGGCGATGGCGGCCTGCAGGGACTCATTGCTAGCCTGAAGCTCGTTGATGGTGTCAATCTGTCTCTGGCGGAACTCCCGCTGAGCCCGCCTTCCACGTGCTCGCCGATCCTGCAATGGCTCTGTTAGTCTGAGGGTTTTCCAGCATTCATGGCCATGCCACGAGCAGGCTAGACAAACCGCAAGATGGTCATCGTTGACCGACGTGTCCTCCAGCATATGCTGTTGCTGCATTGTTTTCTGCGGCTAAGATTAGTGACTAAGTGGATCTCGATGTTGGCGAGCGAAGGAGAATGGACTTGAGAAAACGAGATAGCATTATAGCTCGACGTGAGGTTGAGTTGAGTCGAATGCTTAGAAATTGGACAGATTCCTGAAGTTTCGGATTTAAGCTTTGGCTAGACTGGTTGTGGTCAGGCCAGCTCCAGAACTCGCCACATAGTGGATCCGATAAGTCCGATGCGATATGACAAATCCAATCGCGGGCGCTCAAGCGAACGGCAGTTAACATGCCTGGCCATCATGTCGATATGAAGTTAGTCGACAAAGGGGGGGGG
>JABCJW010000647.1:0-53092 GCA_013184375.1 Fusarium newnesense | reverse complement strand
AATATAGCTAAAGAAACACTTGGGATTTTAAGGTATTATAAGATACTATTAAAATATTCATTTATATCTTAATTAAACCAAATTAAATTCCTAAAGACTGGCAGTATTATTACATGTCTTGCTCGTCACGTCTAGCTCAAAAACTCCATATTTATAAATCTTACCTGGGAGCATCGAAGCCCAAGTGGATTTTTTAAATCTAAGAGAATTAAGTGGAGAAAACCTTATTTTTACACTAACTAGAAGATGCTCTAATTAGTTAGGAAACTCAGAATTAACCCCCTGTAAGATAGCTAGCAAGGGGGGAAGGTTAAGTAAATTTCCTTTAGATTTTAAAAAGTCCTTTTAATAAATGGAGGTCTGGGAGAAATCTGACCTTTGGATTGCAGTACTGCCTTTTTGGGCAGCCTAATGAGGTAGGTGGTGAAGCACTGCTGGGCTCAAGATGCTTGACCCATAAAAGCTAGAAGATAGCCTATCGGATATCTTGCTTGTTCCGTATTACCACTAACCCTTCTTTGTCTTAGCTGCATTAAACTTTCCGATCCTGGTCAGACCCGCCCCCATTCTTGATCTCCCCTGTCCTACTGGGTCTTATCAGTGGCCAACGAGAAGCATGGCTGACTCGTCGCATGTCCTTACCCACTCTCATCGTTCAAAGGTGGGGGATGGGGTACCAAGAGTCCATGGGTAGTTGCGATCGAAACAACAAAATGAACAAGGACAAAATACATCGGCTACTAAAGCTTCAGCATCCATAGCTACTCGATCTATCTATCCCAAACACAATCAGACAGCTTTAAGTTTCTTGGAAGCTCGTCACTCTCTCCCTCCCGATCTTTATCCGCTACCATTAGACAAAGATGCCTATCGCAGTTACACCGCCAGCGGCGCATGCCGCGCTGAAGGACACTGTCTTGTTCTCTCCCTTGAAGCTTGGCAAGCTGACCTTGAAGCACCGAATCGTGCAGGTACGCAACAAAAGTCATTAAACATCCGCAAAGAAGAACCTAACAATATCCCCCAGGCCCCCAACACCCGCATGAGAAGTGAATTCGAGTCCCGTGGAGTTTACGTCCCTGGCCCTCGTATGGTAAAGTACTACAGCGATCGCTCCAGTGACGGCGGTCTTCAGATCACTGAGGCCACCGACATTGCCCTGAACGCTAGTGCTTACCCCGGTGTCCCTGGCGTCTTTACCGACTCCCAATTACAGGGATGGAAGAAGGTAACTGACGCTGTCCATGCCAAGGGCGGTTTCATCTTTACTCAGCTGTGGCACACTGGGCGGGCGTCTTGTAGTGCACAGCGAGGTGGTGAGAGGGCCGTGTCTTCTGGTGATCAGCCCATGCCGGGTACATATCTGGATGGTACTGATACCAAGGATGACCCCCCTCGAGCCTTGACTGTGGACGAGATCCACAGTATCATAGCTGAATGGGCAGCTGCCGCCAAGCGAGCTGTTGAAGTTGCTGGCTTTGACGGTATTGAGATCCATGGTATGTTCACATCTAGTCTCTGCCCCTTAGCCTCTTGCTAACTCATAGGCTCAGGTGCCAATGGTTATCTTCTGGAGCAGTTCCTTCATGACAACATCAACAACCGAACTGACGAGTATGGTGGCTCTGTCGAGAACCGATGCAGATTCCTCCTTGAGGTCATAACTGCATGCTGTGATGCCATCGGCGCCGACAAGGTCGGTCTTCGACTTTCGCCTTACAACTACTTCCAGGGCACTAAAGACAGCGACCCCAACGCTCACTGGTCTTACTATTGCAGCCAGATCGCCAGTCTTCCAGACAACCACAAGCCCGTTTACGTCCACATGTAAGTCAAATCACACCACTGAACCGCCATCAACATGACTGACTATCATCAGGGTCGAGCCCCGTTTCGATGAGGTTCTCGACGAGCAGCAAAAGCTCGCTTCCCTTGCCAACGGCAAACAGGCAAACTCGCTCAACATATTCCGCGACATTCTCAAACCTTCTGGAATTCTATTCCTAGCCTGCGGAAACTTCAACCGAGACAATGCTCCTACCAAGATTAAGAGCCAAGAAGCTGACTTGGTTGCCATGGGTCGACACTTCATTGCCAACCCTGACTTGGCTGAGAGGTTACAGAATGGCTGGCCGCTTAATGCTTATGACCGCAACACATTCTACGGTGCTGATCCTCCAGAGAAGGGTTACAATGACTACCCTTTCTACAACCCTTCGCAAGAGGTGAAGAGTGAAGCGTGAGTCTCGGAGTGGAGATCGGTACTATAGACTACATATTGGCATGAGTTAATTAGCTACAACGGAATAAACAGCTATTCGAATGACTTCAGTGATACCAAAAGTACCAGAAAAAGCCCTATCTATTTGAGCGTTTCCATGCAAGTTCACGTCTCTGCAGAGATAAGTTTTAAGCGACCGACGCCGGTCGACGCCACTACATTACAAAGATCATCGCCGATTACCGCTGTCGCCAACGCATTAAGTCCATCGATCTTTTGCCCTTTGGTATCCCTTTCCTTATTTATGTCGCTGTTTCGACTACCTTCCAGTGTCTAGATACAATCTCCCCTGCGTTCCCTTGCTGTCAAATAACTGGCCTAAGGGATGGTAAAGTATGTTCATAGATTTGAGCATCTTAGCATAGCTTAGGATAGATTTAATAGAGTATTGGGAAAGCCTACCTTTGCACCTTAAATTTATAACATCAAGTCTTTTAAGACTCCTAGGCTGAATCTCCGTCTTCCTATAGATGCTTCTGTGAGGGATTTACAGTGGTCTCCAGTCCAGCGGAAGAATACGCAGAATACCGAAGCCAATAGGGTATCAGTCTTTAAATAGTGCCTCAATAATGCTGTAAAACTTTTCCAGATGTCTTATTGACTAACTAATGATACCTCAATTAGACAGAGTATGCTACTTATAATTAGAGACTTGCTCTCAGAGAACCACCACTTGCATCAGACCCAAACTGCGAGAACTTCTCATCAACGTCCTTCCACATATCATACGTCAATAGCCATCGTCCGACTCCATGATACCTCCAAGGAAACGGGTCCTCTCCTGTCTCCGAAGACTGCGGTATGACCGGGTTCTCCCCACTAAGCCACTCCTCATCCCACTTCCCATACTGCTTGAACCTCTCATCTCGCTGTCTCTGCTCTTCACCATCGGGGAGGTGATATATCCACTGATTGTACGTTCCTCTTTGCACAACCATCTCTGTACGTTCGCGTCGACATGCCTCGTAGACAGCGAGGGCTTTCAGCTTTGAGGCTGGTGACTTATCGGTAAGCTTGGCGAGACATAGTCCAAGGACACCACCGTCTTCTAAGGCCATGCCGGCGCCGCTGGCGAGATATGGTAGGGTTGCGTGGACTGAGTCACCAAGCATGGTGAGGGCTCCTGAAGGGTGTGACCATGTTGGGTCGAGGCCAGGACGAATGCATAATCTCCACTTGAGAACAGAGTCGCAGAGGTTCAGCATCTTTCCAATGCGAGGGTCCCAATCGGCGAAATGCGCTCTCATCTCTTCAATGTTGCCCTTCAAAGTGTTGCCGCTGTCGAGTGGGATATCATCTGGCACCAAAAGAACCATGTTGAAGAGTTCCCCTCCCTTGAGCACGTAGTTGACTGCATGTTTATCGGGGCCGACCCAGTAGTTGACTTGAGGATCCTCCACGAATGGCCTCAGGTCTGGGTCCTTTCTCATCTCGTCTGTGGACAGCAGTAGCCGGTATGCTAAATCTCCCGTCAATTGCGGAGGATCCGATCGGCCGAGGAATTGTTCTCTCAGTGAAGAAGCGATCCCATCAGCACCGACCACCAAGTCAGACTCCATCGTCTGACCTCCTTCTAGAAACACCGTCGCGTGGCTATTGTCGGCTGCTATTTTGTAGGACAAGACTTTAGATCCGCAGAGAATCTTGGCACCTAGCTCTTGAGCCCTGTCTAGGAGTGCTTTATGCAGAGTCGCGCGGTGAAAATCGAGGAACGGGTAGCCTCCCGAAGCAGCCGCATAGCCATGGTAGTCCATTTCTGAGAGATGGTTTCCCTTCCATCCAATGAAGTTGCATTTTCTTGGCTTGGTCGCATTTTTAACCAGTTCCTTCTCGAGGCCCCAGGAGAAGAGAACTCGAGCAGCGTTGGGAAGGACTTGGATACCGGCGCCGACCTCGCCGATTGCTGGTGCAGACTCCAAAACGGTGACATCATGGCCGGCGAGACGGACGGCGATTGCAGCACCAAGACCACCAAGACCGGCTCCTACAATTATTACCTAACTACATATTAGTTTAAAAATGGGTTGAGATGTAGAGTCTTCAACTTACATGAAGCTTGCTTGAATCGCTCCTCTCCATCACTTCCTGTATCTTGTAGTTGGGCATCTTGTCTCTGGGCTGCTGGATCTTGATTGCAATGGGCAGAGGAGATATTACTGAGTCAAAGGTATCTGCATCTGTATTAAAGGTCTATGTGACCAAGTATAGGTCTTGTGGCAAAGCAGACACAAGTGGTGGTGCAATTACTGGTTTGTCCGATTTACGAGGCCCAATGCCGATATGCTCGTGCCTTTACATTCTGGGAATAGATAACCATCGCTAGCTCAAGCACGGATCTGGAACCCGAGTTCCTTTACCCACTCACCCATGTTCACTAGCATCATCCTCCCACTTATCAAGATAATGTGCGGGGAAGTTGATAAGGGTGGGGATTTGGTGGCGTAGTCCAGCCAAGCCTATCACTTATCAGAGTTACACTACTAATCGCTCATCGTTCAACGGCATTCGGCAAATTCCTCCCACTCTAGAAACCTAAACCGTTCCCTCACTCTATCTCTCGTTTCATCTACAACATTTCCCACCTCATCCCACTCTACAGCCATGTACGGAGCCGACGACGAGCTGTCCCTAGCGGTCGATGCCTTTCTTACAGAAGCCATGGGTCGTAGACAGACACAATCGCACGGTCAATCAGCGACCTCTGGCTCCCGACGAGGTTCTGCAGCCTCACAGCCTCAGAGTGACAAGTCGTTTGAGTGCACTCATCCGGGCTGCAGCAAGAAGTTCACGCGCTCAGAACACTTGCAGCGACATGCTCTCAATCACTTGCCCGGCGGTTCTTCATGTGACATATGCCGTGCGCACTTCAAACGGCCTGATTTGCTGAGTGAGTGACCATGTTTTGTATAGTCGAGTCTATCAACGTTTGTTCTTACGTATCAAAAGGGCGACATATGGAAAGACATCGCCAGAAGGATCTTGAGGCTGGAGGAACCGGTTTTGGCGTTCTTGATACACGAAAGAGATCTTGGGAAGCACCCGACGGTACGGTCGTTGAAAAGCGGCCGTGTCGGAACAGCAACACGAAAGCCAAAAGCACCAAGGGTTCAGGAAAGAACCCTCAAGAAACACAACAAGTCCCATCTCCAGAGTCCGACCAAGCAGATCATACAAGGAATCAATCCCCTGGGCTGATCAATTGGGGCCATAGCGAAGGCCAGTCAGTGAATGGAGTCGATCTTCATAACTCATCTGACTTGCATATCGAAGACTCCATCTTTGTTCATTCCGCCGGTGAACTGGTCACAGAGGACCATTTAGCAGATTTCACCGCTTCAGCCGACCCATTCGACCACAGTGAAGGCATAGGCGAGTTTTCGTTTGACCAGCTCGATCCTCTCCTTCTCAACGACTCGTTCGTGGATAACGCGGCACTTGACTACACGCAAAACTTCCAGCCAGATACCGCCAGCTCGTTTAACATGCCCTATACGACTGCTTTAGACTACAACTGGTTATTTAACATGAACTTGAACCCAACACCAACACCCCTCGCAAAAGCCACCGAGCACTATATACCATCCGCTCAGATGTCGGAGCCCGTCCAGATATTATCACCAGACTCTATCAACAGCACGCGTCGTTGGTCTGAGTCGGTTCATTCTCACAATAGTGATACGAGACAAGATGCGTCTGATCCCCGAACCGCAGTCTTGAATCACATGAAGACAACTCCAGAGAGCCTTACCAGTTCTAGAACTGAGTCTACAACGCCAACACAACACAAAAGCGCCAAACTATTGAGGCCCAGCGTCGCCCACGATCATCAATATGTCGAGGAACCGCAATTTAATAGACCATTCTCGATGCTCGAGAAAGGTCCATCGATACCCAAGATCGACGAAAGCGTGCGCAAACGAATCCTTCAAGTCGTCGAGGCTGCCAACCCATCCTTACCCGATTCTCGTCACTCCCTGTGGGATGAGCCACTGTTGTCACGAGACTCCCTACAAACATACTTAGAATTATTCTTCGTCAAATTCAACACTGCCTACCCACTCATGCACCTTGCAACCTTTGATGTCAGCAGAATGGAACCTCTGCTTCTCATCTCCGTCCTACTGCTTGGCGCAACCTACTCATCCAAAGATGCCCATCAGCTGGCTGTGTGCATCCACGACGTAATACGGCCTAGCATATTTTCCCATGCTAGCTTTTCGGCTCGTGCGGAGCTTTGGACTCTGCAGACTATCCTTTTGGTGGAATGCTTTGGCAAGTCTCGGGCTGGACAGAAGCAGCACGACATGAGTCATCTCTTCCATGGACTTCTTATAAATCTTATTCGTAGATCCGACTGCCAGTCAGTTCGCCCTCAAGGGCCGCCCGCTGACTGTGCCGATACAAAAGAGGGTGTAGTACGAGAGGCTTGGAGACGATGGGCCATCGCAGAACAAAAGAAACGGCAAGTCGCCTGAGAAGATCCTTACTGGTAGTATTCAGCTAACACATAATTACAGTCTCGCACTTTTGTGCTTCATGTGGGATACACAGCATGCAGTTCTATTCTGTCAGAGTCTCTGCATGTCCGCATTTGAGCTTCGTCTTGAACTGCCATGCAGCCAAAGAATATGGGAGGCTTCAGATCCAGCATCCTGGGCTACGGCATGGCGCTCATCAGCCTGCAGTTCCCAGCAGACGTTTTACCTTCCCAGTCTTAAATCGTATCTCGGGCCATCAGTGCCTCGTCCAAAAGCATTGACGGGGTTGTCTCACATACTTATGCTGCATGGCTTGATGTCCATAGCATGGGATATGCAGCGTCGAGATCAGACAGCGCTTGGAGTAGTGGACGGTGATGGCCCTGGTTCGAACTGGCGGAAGCTCATAGGGAATGCTTATGACGCTTGGAAGGAAGACTTTGATGCATACATAACCTCAATCATTTCTCGACTCCAGAATACACCAGAGGACCAGGCCAGAAGGAGTGAGTACGTGGCGTTTGCTACAGCATACAATGCTCTGCTTCACTCCGCACAAGCACTTCTTCATATGGAGTTCCTCGACATACAGATCTATGCTGGTGCTCGCCATATCTTAGGCCGACCAGTGCAGCAGAAAGACTACCGTCGATCCGCAAAGGCGGTCAAACAGTGGGCTTCATCAGCAACAGAACGACCAAACAAAGACCAAACCTCCAGTGCCGAACAGACTGGGACGAGCCGCAAGAAGCCAGCCTCTATAGCTGCTTGGCACGCTTCTCGGCTACTTCATGAAAACACCAAAGTCCTCACGCGTTCAGATGCAATGCAACTCTTCCACGTCCCCTGGTGTCTGTACCTAGCAACCCTTGCATGCTGGGCATTCTGCCACGGTCAGCCCAACAGAGGAGGCATACTTGACATGGACGACGATGCTGGCGATAGCGATGATGAGAGCGATGAGATCATCTGGAATCCTCGAGGGGAAATGCATAGCCTCGTGTCGAGAATGGCTCAGAATGGGCCTGAGGATATGGATGTGAAAACAGGTCAGCAACGACAGATTGTTGGGCTTGTCTGGACGATGGCTGAGACGTTGAGCAAGGTTCGGTGGGGAATCTTGCACGCTGGCGTTGTTGTGTTACGGGGGTTGATACCGCAAAGACTTATTAACCAGTATGATGACCCTCATGATGATGCCTTTTAGATCAGATAGACTGATTCAATGCATGCCTCTTCCCTTGCGGTCACTAATCTACATTCACTTATCACCCTCATTGTAGTGATGGCTCTTTAGACTCACTTTAAGAAAGAATCGCTCCTCTGTAATTCACTTCAACGCGAGTTAGGAGACCTTGACTGGTGTATGGATCTTCTCACCTTATCATAATAACTATTCCAAGTATTTTGGGAGCAAACTTGACTAATTCATCATGTTACTGAGATGTTGTATTATATCTTGAGGTTTAAGAAGTTTGGAGCATTGTCAGCCGAGCTACCCTGTCCCTACCACCAATCAAACATGAGCTCGCTATCAGCCAATCAACTAAAAATCTAATAGCTAACCCACTTTAGCGGTAGCGTGTTCCGCACCCCCAAAGCAAGTCCTTTATTTACAATTTCATCAGGCTGTTATACCTCGCGACGTTGTTGCATGCTAAGCTACTGCTTTTCCTCATACCTTCTGCAATGTCTTCCTATCTAAACCCCGACCAACTGCCGCAGGGTCCCTCCGTCACATTCTATGACTCCTCATTCTTTAAGCGGGGCTCGGAACAACTCAAGCTTCCTACTCCTTCGGAAGTCTTAGCCAGGCCCAATTATGTTGAGGGCATGAGGCTACGTCTACCAGCTGTATTCAAAGACCTTGGACTTGTCGTCAAGCACAGCGAGGATTCCAACGCCATCATTGGGGAAGGACAGTGTCTCTGGGCTGTTGGCCACTTCTTGCCTGAAGTCCCCGTCCCTGAGGTCTACGGCTGGACACAGGAAAATGGCGTGACATTTCTATATATGGAATACATTGATGGTATCACTCTCCATGACCGCTGGGACACTCTAAGTGCTGTCGAAAAAGATGGGGTCTGTGAACAGCTCAGAACGATGATTACCAAAATGTCTCATTTGTGCCAAGCACCTGACGATCAGTTCATCGGTAGGTACCCCCCTGACACTCAAGGATCCTGCCAGACCTAACCGCCGCTTAGGCAACATCAACCGCGGGGCCATAACAGACAGGGTCTTCACTTGCGGAAACTTTCCACCCGCTGGCCCTTTTTCTTCAGTGGCTGAATTTCATGACTGTGTGTCAGACATGTTCAAATCGCCGGCCAAGTTTCATGAACCAGACCTTGATCTTGCCACCATCACGGAGCCTTATCGAGAGATGCTACCTGACGATTCTCCCATCCATTTTACTCACGCAGACCTCAGCCCTGTGAACATCATGGTGTCCAAAGATTCGCCTTGCCGTGTTATGGCAATTATCGACTGGGACCAGTCCGGCTGGTTCCCAGCCTACTGGGAGTTCTGCAAAGCAGAATTACCCTTTGTGCCCCATAAGGATTGGCAAGCTGTATATTTGGCCAAGATTTTGGATGAGCCGGATCCGGATTGCGTCGATGCCTTCTACTCTTACGTCAACGCAATTGCACCTTTATATTAGCGTAATAAGAACATAACGCAATCAATCATCATTCTATCAATGGGTTGGCAAGTGGCTGCCATGTTGCAGATTATCATGATGAATAAGCTAAACTTATGTACATGGCTATAGATATTAACAGCAATAACATGGTAAAATTACTTATCACGTCGCATAAAGAACTTGCTAAACTCTGCGTTACTCTCAAGCCTCTCCAAAGTGCCACTGTCATACTGCAGAATTAGTTCCAGACCAACCCCCTCCGCATGACGTGGTGGTAGGATAATGCAACGGCCGTCAGGCTTTCCCTCAGTGTCCCCAACAGTGACGCGAAATGCAGAAGGATATCCGAGATCACGGCCGAAATAGATGTCGTTGTATCTATGTGCTTGTACACAGACTATGAGCATGTCCGGCCCCGGGTATCGGTCAACGTTCCAAGTCAAAGAGGTACTTTTCGGCATCTGGTTGAGCAGTCCGACGAGACGCCTCACTGCTTTATTATTGACAGCAGCAATGGCTCGCTTGACACTAGTAGCCAACTCCACATAGATCTTTCCTCCATCTTCTTCATTTTGGAGACAAGACACAGATGCTCTGGCGACCGCATTCGGCTCGGCAAAGTTTCCCCAATAATTAGACGGAAGTGGCGGGTCTTCCATTCGCTCTCTCGCGTCAACGGTGATCGACAGCTTAGCCTCGGGGTATCTATGATGATCTATCTGCCTGGCCAGAACAACATGCCGCCAGAGAAAGGCACATACCGCTTCAGTCGTGCTTAATTTGGTATTTGTGGCGCTTTTCAGGACATAATCCTTGAGTAGGGGGAGCTTCTCTGCTGAAATGGAGAATATCCCATGCTCCACAGACTGAACCTCATCAGCGTCGTAGTCTGTCGGGTTCAAGAAGGTAGAAGAGGTCTCAGTGAGCTTCCAGTCGGGAAATTCCTCTAGAACAACTCCTTGATCACCCTCAACAACTGAGCTTCGATCAAGAGATGTGATTGGAAAGGTTCGGAGGCCGAGTCCTTTGGTAATCGCGGCCAAGTGCATGCCTATTGTCTTGTGCAAGATAAAGTTGCATACACCATCGCCCGCTACATGCTTTAAATCAGTCAGTATGCGTCTAGCCAAAGTGCCGTACCGCAATAAATCATGATTGAGTAGCACAAGTCGCATCGCAGGCGGTTCTGTAACGAGGAGAAAGAATTATGCCGCGCAAACAACGGGGACTTACATGCAGACAGGTTCCGAGTACAAGGCCCCCAGGTATGAAGTTACACTGAAGTACCAACGCCGGAATACTGGCACCGGGAACCAGCTTTTCAGACGTGCCGAAGACAATATGTCTCGGGATATTGAGGGGAAAACAGTCCCTCTCAAGTTGGTGGAACGTACCGAACTTCCATAAAGTCCGAAGTTCCGGTGCCGTGTAATCCCTGTAGTTGAGTCTGGCGCCTTGGTTGCGATCGAATAGAAGCTCAACCTCTTCCCGATCGTTTCCGATGGGCCGTCGTACAGAACATGCAAGTTCTGGGATGTCATTGATCGTGTTGACTAAAGCCCGCTCGAACAGATGGAAGATGTGTCTCTTGTCTGCATTTTGTGATACAGGAAAAAACAGGCATGATGAGATATAGTCTCTTGGAGCAATTTGGTCGATTGCTGATAGTTTGACTATCTTTCCATGTGAGCTTGGCTGTGGTTGAATGGTACTGGACGTGGAGCAGGCGGATGGACTGAATGGTATGGCGCTGGACATATTGAAGATGCTGCTTTGGCGATGTCTACGCTAGAAAAATACGTATGTGCAAGGTCAATTAGTTTGAAAATGTCTCAAAGATATTCCAGGCAGATAATAGATAAGAAATATGAGAATCTGATGCATTAGACTATCCATATGCCGAGATTGTAAGTATATAGATTCCTTCAGCCTGGACTAATCTCGCCAGTATCCGAGTGATTTCGTATTACGCTTTGACCAACATATGATTGGGACGATGGTGCACATGCACTTAAATCTTGTTTATCTGACGCATTCCGATAAAGCTTGTTATGCGCAATGTCCTCCATGACTGCAGATCCTCATACGAAGGGAGAAATACATTCGGGACTTTTGGTCCAAGCGAATGTTACATCTGTTCACCCTGATAAGTGATATCACTGAGACATGTCACGTCAGTCTCTTTCATCTGACACATTCCAATAAATCTTGCGCATTATCCTCCGAGACTGCAGATCCTTATACGAAGGGAGAAATATTCCCGGGACTTTTGGTGCCAAGTACATGTTTATCTCCGTTCACCTTGATACGCGATATCGCTTAGACGTGATTCGATATCGCGTGACGAAAGAGCGGTCCGAGCCACAGCCGTACAGGGTTTAAAGTTCATTCCAAAGATTGCAACTGTAACGCAAAAAGGACTAAACCGTAGATGATCTACCTTTTATCGTACGTCGAGCATATTCTCGGTCTTAACTCGGTCGAGTTTAGGTTGCGAAAATGGAAGGGTGTAGTTATACTAAAGCTGAAACGGAGGTCAAAGTGAAGTTGATATCATATATCGGAATTGATTGGAAAGGTGTAATTGCTTTCACGTGGTTTACCCAATATCGTACAAAATGAGAGCTAGTATATGACGACCGTCTCTTATCTCTTTGTGAGAAAAGAAGCCAGTTTACTCAATCAATGTCTACAAAGGAAAGCAACGAATCAGCCATGTCTGAATCATGGGTCGAACCAGCGGGCCCCATACAGCCATCAACCGTGAAGTGCTCAGCTCTCGATAATCTCACCGCTTCAGTATATCCTTCACCTACACACTTCTTTCCCCTAAAACCAGGAACCGACCCCCGACAGCTCTACGAAGACTGCAAGCAAGGCCTCTCGCGATGTATCTACGAGCATCCGCACCTCTCAGGCATTATCAGAAAGGATGACACTGGGCGTTGCGCCCTTGAGATTCGAGAAGCGCCGCATGCCGGGACCAACTTCTGGTATCGAGATCATCGCCACGATCCAGATGTCCCTTCTTACCAAGAGCTCAAGGATAATGGGTGGCCTTTCGGGGATGGCGAAGAAGATGGCCTTGGCAAGCTCCGACCAAGAGACTTCCCGTGCGTTCAGGACGGTGATCCTGTAATTGCACCTCAGTTCAATGTCGTCAAGGGCGGCATCGTCTTGACCATGTCGATCACGCATGTGATTGGCGACCTCGTACAGTTCATGGACTTTCTCAGATCTTGGTCACAGAACACGAGTGCTGTAGCGACTGCTAGACTCAATGGTCAACCTGTACCTCCACTCCCGCAGCAAATATCGGCAGACTTGATGAATCGAACCCTCTTGATACCTGACGTGGGTACTGAGGAAGATCTTGACAAGCTGACAGCTCGTGCGGCTAAACTTCACCACCTCGACATGCTTGACCCTCAACGTCCGGAAGAAGTCGCAGAGAAAGTGTCCAATCTCTTCACAAAGGCACGTTTGACCAATGACGATCTAGTGAGGTTTACCGAAGATGAACTTCGCATTCTGTCCTGTTCTGTCTGGACCTTTTCGCAGTCCTCAATAAAGCAGCTTCAGCACATGATTCAAGAGGTGTTGCCGAGCGGCTCAAAAGTGTCATCTACGGACTGCTTGACTTCTTTCGCATGGAACCGATTCTTCACCGCCAAATATGCTCCGGGTTTATCAGGTCGCGATGCTCTACCTGAAACAAGCAAGATAGTCTTTGCCGGAAACATTCGTCGTCGGCTGACGCCTCCTTTACCCAACAACTACATGCCCGCCTGCGTGGACTTGTTCCCTGTGACTATGAACACCAGCGATCTTATCTCGCCTGACCCCAAGACTCTGGCCCATGTGGCGATGGCAATTCGCAACAGCAATAACACTTGGAGCGAGGAAACCTTTCGCGAGATGCTAGAGATAGCCCATTCTCATCCTGTCAATCCAGGCCTGATACCTAAAGGACCCATCGATGCACTTGTCACGGATCATACACGAGCAAGCGCAGCTGTGCTGTCGAGTTGGGGTCCTGAGCTCGGTACTTGCGAGGCCTTTAGAGAGCCATATCTTGGAAGAATTCCACCTCATGGAGAGATTACACTTTTGCCTCGATGGAAGAATGGTAATGTGGAGGTTATGTTTGCTGGAGAGGCTGTTGTGATGGAACGGTTGAGGAACGATCGCCTTATGAGTCAGATGGCTACTTGTCAGTTTGTCATGGGTGATCCTAAGTTTGAACCTACTCGTGGGAAATATGTTTCAAAGCTGTAGTGGAGACTTCGAAAGTAATCTGAAACTTTATTACATTGTGGCTGGGATATTCTGCTTACAACACTAGCTTGGTGAAGTTACCGTATACCCGCTGCATCATAGTTGAGCTCTATTAACCTCGTTACCGCCCTCGTCAAAATGGATCTTATTCCCCGTAATCATAGACCGCTGCAAAGCCGCGCCAATACGCACTGCTGTTACTGCTGATTCTAGTTCAACAGGCACAGGCTCGTCGTCCAGCACGCAGTCTGTAAACTCAATAGCCTCTCTTGTGAATGCTGCTTGGAATCGTCCCCAGTAGTTCTGAGGAAGCTCATGCCTAATACCTTCTTGTCCATAGATTCGAACATGGTTCTCCACCGGGATCAAGTTCACAGACAACTTTCCTTTTGTTCCGATAATCTCTGTTGTGTCCTCTTGACCAGCAGCCATCATGCGCGAGGCATACAGATACGCAATGCGACCATCGTAGAATTCGACAATGCCCACGGCATTATCTCTATCGTCATACTGTCGCAGATCTGGCTCCACAGCAGTGATTCCTACAGCGTGGACTGATCGAACTTTAGACTCTTGCCCGAAGAACCATAGGGCCAGGTCGATATCATGAATACTGCAATCAACGAATATGCCACCAGAGAACTGAGCATATGCGACAAAAAAGCCCGAAGGATCTAGCACATCGCAAGTCTGGCTCCTAAGAACAGAAGGGCGGCCAATCAATCCTGACTTTGTTTTCTCGTAGGCGTCGCGGTATGAAGCATCGAAACGGCGGGAAAAGCCACACATGACTTTGAGATCGGGGCGGGTCGCAGCGGCGTCAACAACAGATTGAGACTGAACTATTAGCATAATACAAAGTATATGACAAAGAAGCGCTCACAATCTCGACTGTTGTACCAAGGGGCTTCTCGCACAAGACGTGCTTGCCCGCCGCGATAGCGGCATTGGCCTGCTCTGCATGAACCGCGGTGGCCGAGGCGACACAAACGGCATCCAAACCGACGTGGGCTATCATGTCAGAGTAGTTCTCGTAGATAGCTATACCATCAGGAGCGAGGTTCTCGGCGGCCCATTCCCTCTCGGCAGCATCAGGGCTGGTGACGGCGACAAGAACAGCTCGCGGGACATTCTGATAGAAATTTAGGGCATGTCGCTTGCCCATTCTTCCGAGACCAGCGACTCCAACATGGAGCTTGCGAGGTGCCATTGTATTGAGTGTAGCGAGGTTGGGGAAGAAGTGAAGAGAATGAGGGAGGTAACGAAGGGTAAGAAGCCATACTGCAGACCTGGCGTTCTTATCTATTATATAAATCCTGGCACTTGATTAAGTGTCTCCATGTCGATGGCGAAAATTATATTCTGTTGCCTTGGACTTTTCATAATGGGGAAATGCACCGGCTTTGATGCGAAAGAAGATGGTGGAGTATAGCATTCGGAGGCTTTAGCTTTGATTCTATGCTTGCTCGGGGTAATTTGCCCCGATGCAGAGTCTGCGACTAGACGTCCCGAGAAAAGCTCCACAGTATTTCAGACCCGACGTCATTCTAGACCGTAGGTACATGGACATGTTGAGGATCAATGGCGTTCCCATCATGGTAGTTACTCATATGCTAATGAGGTATCAAAATTGACAGATGTCCAAGCCTCTCAAAAGTTTCTAAGCCTTCAGCCACTGTATCAAAGACTATTCTACCGGGTAATACTAATTAAAGCTTTGAACCGAGCTCTTTTCCAAGGTTGAATGCATCAAGAATCCACCCAGCCCCATGCTTTCTTTAAATGGTCCTGTGCCGAAGCAGTGGGCCACAGATGGGTATTTTGGGTCAGCAACAACACATCCAATAATGCTTCCTGGTCTCGTCTCTCGGTAAATCGATCCCCACATGCCGTCACCCCCATACAAGCCGTAAATGCAGCGGGTCTCGTCGAGGGATTCGAGAGAGCTATTCCGCAAAGCTCTCGGACTTGTGTCCGGATATCGTCCTGAGTCGGTCAGAATACACTGTTATGATGAAATATACATTTCAACATACGTCAATTTGCTTCCGAGCTAGCTGAGCAGATGGTCCAATCCGTGGTACCCTATCATCATGGCACATGAGGAGAATACGAGCAAATATGCTATGTACTTGACCGATGACTAATACCTGTTAGTGAATTTCCTCAAAGTAAATCCTACAACATACCAACAGCGTGGTTTAAATAAATAATATGTGGAAAGGCTTCACTCAAGCTCTCGTCAGAAGCACTATAGGCAATAGGCAGCCATGACACTGGCCGAGCTCTTAGCCAAGCTTGATCATAGTCCACCAGCTCTTGGTAGTGGCGTCTATTTGGGCCGTTGTTTCCAAAGCAGTAGTTTATAACATCTGCACTATGGACAATTATGCGATTTGCCCATGTATCATCGTCGGCTTCAGAGAGGGACCGGTCCATGAATGCGTGGTCGAGTCTGATCTTGACAGGCCTTTGACTCGCAAAACTCATCGTTACCTCTTGTCTCATACCAATCCAGAACGAGGCTAAACGGAGGCTACTGGGAGTTGTTGTAGAGTCGCAAGTGTTCATGAACAGCTGTATTCCTAGCAAATGACCTTCGTGATCGGTGCCGATGAGAGGAACATCTAGTTCCTCGAGGGTTCGAAGAAGAATAGTTGCTGCGAGCAGGTTGTCATCACTTAGGGCTGAGGAGTCGTTTGAGATTGTTGTCAAGTGCTTCAGACATGCTTGATGGTACCTATCAGAGGCGTAGGGGTCGTATTGCGCGTTGAGGCTGAGATGTCTGGAGGACAGGGCGAAGATAGCATTAAGGAGAGTCGGACAAGCGGCTGCTCGAGGGGGCACAATGTTGGCAAAGTGGCGTCTGGAGTCGCAGAGATCGAACTGCGATGGATCAATACCGCCCGTGGAACTGGATGGAGAATAGAGTGGCGTACCCATGTGCACATGTAAGTCAAGTAATATTGCATTAATCTCACTTCATGGTTCTCCGTCAAGGGGTAGGGTACTGATCCTACATTGGCCAATCCCAGTGTCGAACCGTGTGGAATTGGGCCATAATTGTGAGGACTGTCTCTGCTTACTGCAATGGCTCCATGCCCTCCACTGATCTCAACGGCATGATTGTGAGACATGGGAGAGGGATTAGACTCAATATCCGTAACCTGTTCATTACGAGATTGAAGCGTGTTACCATCAATTTGCTGCCGTTGGCTTTGACTCTCCGAGTCCGATAGATAATACCCTTCAACATCGGGCGTCTCATCCACGAATTGTACTTGGCAACCAGTAAGTGAAAGCCTGCATGAATAGGGATCACTTACATCGCTTTGAGCAAGGGACCCAAATTTGACTTGGGGATGGCCTGTGGTGAATGTCAGCTCTCTAATTATCCCATTGATACTTGACAATAAGGGTGCGGGCGTACCTAGCAGAGTGCTTGAAGCGAAAAACGGGCGCTGTGGCGCAAATCTTGCCCACCGAAGCGCATCGAAGGCACGTCTGCGTACTTTCTCCAGCAATTTGTGGACCCCAGACGCATTTGAGATGCTGTTTCTTGCAGGCCTAATGATAGTCAGAATGGCAATTAGCATCTCGGCATGGTTACCGATGTATCATCGCACCTACAATACACGCAGTAGCTGTGCTCATTTTCTCTCAGAGCAAAATTTTGGGTTTGATGTCTGGTGCAAATTATCTTGAGGGGCAGGTCGCCCCGATTATATGACATTGCTCCAAGGGCAAAAAAAGCCGAAGAGTCGGGGCTTTGCTCCATTTTCGCGTTTGAAGGTGAAAGGCTCCGAGGCGTTAACTTGAATAGGGCTTAGCCCATCAACGTTATGGAGCCTGAACCGGGCCATTAGCCGATGTTCCTTGGATGAAGCTTGTTCCACTGTTACCCCAAACTCTCACAGCACTGACTCGCGCTTCCCCGCGAACTACCCCGTGTTTAATCCATGTCACTACCGTAGATCGAAAGTAACCCGCCTCCATTCATTGGTTATCTATTGTCGATGGTAAGTCGCTGAGTAGACCGAGATTTTAGACTATAATAGGTACCATTCTCGCCCTTGAGAGCCTCGAGAGGTCCATTCCTACTCATCTACATTTTGCATCTCTTTACAAGACTCTCAAAATGAACAACCAAATCGATGCCGTCAAGGATAAGCTTGAGGAGTGTGGTGCTACTACCGAGGAGCACGCTGGGATGAACACTTCTTTGGAGCCATATGGTCCTTCTGGTATGTTACTATTCCCTCATGAGCTTTAACCTGATTGCGACGGCATACGTTGCAATTACATGAGCTTTGACAAGCTGACAAACTAGGATTCCGTGGGCTCTTCTCATCTCCCTACGTCGCAGCCTGCGCAGCCTTTTCGGCCATCGGTGGCCTCCTCTTTGGTTATGACCAAGGCGTCATTTCCGTGACCCTTGTCATGGATCATTTTCTCGATCGATTCCCCGAAGTCTCGGATGATGCTCCTGGTGCAGGCTTCAAGAAGGGCCTCATGACCGCCATGATCACGCTCGGGGCTTTTATAGGTGCCATCAACCAGGGTTGGATCTCTGATTGGATATCCAGAAAGCGTTCGTTGATGGCTGCTGTTGTGGTATTTACGATTGGATCAACTCTTCAGACCGCTGCTATTAACTATGCCATGCTGGTTGTTGGTCGCTTTATCGGTGGCATTGGCATCGGACAGTGAGTTCAGCCTCTTATTTTGCTCATTTATGTGAACACTCTATGTTCCTTTGAATTGACCCTTTAAATCCATTAGACTCTCCATGGTGGTGCCTCTCTACATTGCGGAGATTTCTCCACCTGAGATCCGTGGTGCTTTACTCGTCTTTGAAGAATTGTCAATTGTTATCGGCATTGTTGTTGCATTCTGGATAACCTACGGGACAAAGGTAAACCAGCCTTTCTCATGCCACGCTAAGTACTAATACCAACTCTTTCAGGGAATCTCCAGCCACTGGTCCTGGCAGCTTCCGTTCCTCCTTCAGATCCTCCCCGGTCTTCTATTGGGCTTCGGCACTATTTTCCTCCCATACTCACCTCGATGGCTCGCTTCCAAAGATCGCGAGGAAGAAGCCCTGTCCAGCCTCGCCAAACTGCGCGCCCTTCCCGAATCCGACCCTCGAGTCCAACGCGAATGGATGGACATTATCGCCGAAGCCCGATTCCAAGCCAGTGTTCTCCGCGAGCGACACCCCAATCTAACTCAAAGGACAGATATTATTGGAAAGATGCGACTTGAGTTTGTCAGCTGGGGAGATTGCTTCAAGTCTGGCTGCAGGCGCCGAACTCTTGTTGGTGCAGGCCTAATGTTCTTCCAACAGTTCACCGGCATCAACGCGCTCATCTATTATTCACCAACACTGTTCGGAACTATGGGCCTCGACTTCGACATGCAACTCATCATGTCGGGCGTCCTCAACGTGACGCAGTTGATTGGTGTTCTATCGAGTTTATGGACCATGGATCGTTTCGGCCGCCGGGGTATTCTCCTTTGGGGTAGCTTCCTGATGTTTGTACCGCATCTCATTATTGCTATCCTAGTGGGCAAGTTCTCGAATGATTGGCCAAGCCATACTGCCGAAGGCTGGACAAGTGTCGCTTTTCTTCTATTTTACATGTTTGCCTTTGGTGCCTCTTGGGGCCCTGTTCCCTGGGCCATGCCCGCAGAAGTCTTCCCATCCTCTCTCAGAGCAAAGGGCGTAGCAATTTCCACTTGTTCAAGTAAGCTTCTCACCTCTGTTAACTGCCAAGCCACTAACCTCGTTAGACTGGATCAACAACTTCATCATTGGCCTCATCACGCCACCTCTTGTCCGCGAAACAGGCTTCGGTGCCTATGTCTTCTTTGCTGTCTTTTGTCTTCTGTCCTTCGTCTGGGTCTGGTTCAGTGTGCCTGAGACTAACGGAAAGTCTCTTGAGGAAATGGACAGCGTTTTCAAGGATCGGACTGGAGTTGCAGATATTGCCGAGAAGGATCGTATCCTTACGGAGGTCTGCAGTGAGCGACTAGGTCGTTAGGGGTAAATATTGAGAGACTGTGTCTCAAAACTTTGTTTAGTAATATGACAAGAGTACTAGTCGCTGTTAATTTATCTGTATACTGGGCAACTACTGCTTAACTACTAAACTGTCCAACCTTTGCACCCAGGACCCTTGCGCAATAAAACAACACTAGATCAATAAATCCACCTGTTTTTACCCTATATCGGGGCGAGCACGCAACTGGAAAGCGAGTCCGATTCATCAGCACCATTTTCCCACCCGGGAGACTCTGAGGGTGGCGGAATCCAGAACTCATTTAGATCGTCAGCCAGTTCTTCAATGCTGCCATCAGTCTCTGAAATAACTGATGATCCGTCCATCCCACCTACAGCTGGTTCATTTCCAACCTCAGAGACATTATCCTGTAATAGGTCCTGCCCGATGACGTCCATTGTAAAGACGTCATGGTCGAGGTTGGCTGTATGTGTCTAGGCGTCCCTTTGTTTATAGATATTAAAGCTGACAGAAGAGCAGTAGAAAAGGGGAAGTTGAACGCACGAGACATGGCTGTCGTCGCGTCGCACGATCAGTTACAGCTGCACCTCGTCCCGCTGTGCAGCATCCTCAGCCAAGTCCATCGCGAAGCTCGCAGACTGGCCATTAAATCCCAGTTGTACTTTTCCTCTGCGTAAGTCGAATTTCTCCGGCAGGGTGCTACAACTTGTGAGAACTCCCAACCATCTGACATCCTAATTTCACAAGGGCGGTCGCCAAGTTCATTTATACAGCATTCATTGCTCAACCATTCTACAGCAAGGGCATCAATGACTTCCTCTCTGGATGTATAGGTGCAAGTGCTCTCTATGGAGCTTATCGGACTTTCATGTGGTCCCTTGTCTACCTGCGTTGGCGAGGAGCAGCGTCGCTGAAGCGGCAACTTGACGCAGGACAGGTGACAGAAAAAGATGGATATGAGTTAGAAGCATCAAGTTGGAGCTGGGTGGGGTCTTATATAAGCACTCTGTGCTAACTGACCTTTTCTTCATGAAATAAATAAACATTTCCTTGAACAAATAAATAAGATTTTTTAAAACTAAGTTAGAGAGGCAGATATTGCCATAAAGGAGTATATCCTTGCAGAAATCTATGCTTACCGACTGGGTCATCGAGGGTAAACATGAAAACGACTTCGACACTTTCTTTCGCTATGGGCGTATTTAATGATAATTGATATCTATTCGGCTATTAACTAAGTGGGTATTAGAAGCTGGGCATGTTTTCTGAGAGATGGTACGGCTGTGGCCTGGGGCCAACGCGACTTTCAGACACCATTCAGTTATAGCATAGGGAAGGGGCCATGATCTGGCTCATTCCCCCATTCCTTGAGCAGTCGGTTATCCCGTCCTCTCAGAGCATAGAGTTCAAAAGAAGTTCAAAAAACAATGAATCCAATTTTATAAGCTGTTAAAAAAGGAGGGCGTTGAGTCTGTGTTCGCAGCTGTTGTCTGCAATTGAGCTCCGATGTTCATCGGGGGCTTTTGCAGTTTATGATTCGTCAGGGCGGACCTTTTATTCCCTCTAAAAAGCATGATATTTACTACACATCTGTGCGCCGTCAGTGTATGACCTAGGTTATGTGTGCAGACAGACTTGTCGCTACCCTCGTTTCAATTGTCCGAATCTACTAATGGAATGATTGCATAAATAGAGTCATGTTTTTGTACTAGCATGACTAAGGATATGTCAAGATTGCAACAATTCCCGGCCTAGAAGTGCAACCATCAGATTCTAAGTTTCCATCTCACACCAACACTGTAACTAACCGTTTCATGTGATCCATTAATCAGTAATTTAGGGGTCATCGGGTCCTAGTGGCTGTATAGCTCGAGTGTGCCTTAGCATCCAACAGCAGATATGGCCTTCAAGGTTCCCAAACGAAGGTCGACATATTTATAGAAAGTGCTTCTTAGATAATAGGAGCAATCTCTTTTATTTAGTCTGTGACATGCTTTTGATTATCGACTGTATAGAAATTAAAATGACCCAATTATCAATTTGTTTGAGGTGAGGTACTGAAGTACCTCTACCCTAGATACGTACTGAGTTATCGGACCGATAAATCAGCCACTGACATCCATTCTCCCATTAGACCACGAGACTATACCCAAAAGGAATGACGCCAACTAGATTAGTAGTAAGCTGAATCTTTCACAGACGCCATCAAGGAGATCACGGAGTCAAAGCGTCCCAATCAACCATCTCATCTCGTTCATCCCCAGCCGTTTCCTCAGCTTTTGTCTGATTCATGCAAAGTTCAGGGGAAATCTGGGGAAATGAGTCTGGGGAAACGAGTTGTGGCTTCCAGTAATTGCTGTATCAGGCCTAAAGGGAAAGCTGCCAAGTTTGAGAGGACTTATATAACACCATGCGTTTTCCGGTACGAGGTAAACCATGCACTGTTAAATGCCTGCCCCCAATGCATCTTTGTTCTTGATATCCCGATTTCTTGTTACCTGAAATAATGTTTGGGTCAAATGCCAACTCGAGCAAAGATGAGGTCGTGCTCATATCCATGACTTCCAAGGGAGCTGCGTCTCACCACGATTCAGCTGTCAACGAAACTCCCTCAGAAGACATTGCGCGTCAGACCTCACACATTTCCCCCACCACCCTTGACAGTCCAATATGGCTTCCCCGCCGATCAACAAGCTCGGACGGTGTCGGCGCACGTATCCATCGCGGCCTGGCAAGCGAGAAAGAAATGACTCTACTTAGCTGCTGCCGACACTTCCCCAAGGCCATTATGTGGTCTTTTCTTCTCTTTTTTACCATCGTCATGGAGGCTTATGATAAGTCCCTCATCTCTGGCTTCCTTGCCTTTCCGTCATTTAGACGTAGGTACGGAGAACCGAGGCTGCCACTGGCCGACTCCGCCGGGGCACAGGACTATGAGATCTCGCCACTGTGGCAGATGGGGCTTCAAAATGCTGCCGTCAGTTGCGAAATTATAGGCCTGATCGCCCACGGTTATATCTCATATGCCATTGGATACCGCAAGATGATGATCGTCGCGCTTGTGTGGATGTGTCTTGCAGTATTTCCAGCTTTCTTCGCACACAATATCGCACTGCTACTTGCTTCCCAAGCTCTCTGTGGTAAGTTTATCGCTATCTATCAGCAGTACTCATACGCCACTATCCCAGAGACTAACATATCGTTTTCAAGGCTTGTCATGGGGTGTCATTCAAACCTTGGCAGCGACCTATGCCGCTGAAGTAGTACCCTCAGTGATCCGTGCCGCCATCCTCAGTAACGTGAATATGTGCTGGCTTATTGGTCAACTCATGGGCACTGGAATACTGCGAGCGCTTATCAAGAACCAGTCAGATTGGTCTTATCGCCTACCCTTTGCCCTGCAATGGGCATGGGCAGTTCCACTGCTGTTCCTCATCTACTTCGCCCCTGAAAGTCCCTGTAAGATCCTCTTTACTTGACATATCTATCTGCACTTTTACTAATTTGCCAACATAGGGTGGTTGATCCGTCACGAGAGACTAGCAGAAGCTCGACATTCACTGCAAAGACTCACGAGCAACAAACACATCGACATCGAGGACACAATCGCTATTATGCAGCACGTTGATTCGACAGAGAAGAAACTAGGATATGGCGGTGCGAGCTTCTTGGATCTTTTCAGAGGCTGCAACCGCCGCAGGACCGAAGTGTGCTGCATGACCTGGTCCTGCCAAGCCCTATGCGGTGCCACCTTGACCGGATATGCCCCATACTTCCTAGAACAAGCAGGTTTCGAATCGTCCAAATCATTCACTCTAGCTACAGGAATGTATGGTCTTGGCATTCTTGGCGGCATGATATCCTGGGTCTTACTATCAGTAATCGGACGACGCAGACTCTACCTAGCTGGCTTGGTCGCTGCGCTCCTCATTCTCACCACAGGCGGAATCCTGTCAATTGTGTTGGCCGACCACTCATCGCTGAATTGGGCTCTTGGGTCATTGATTATCCTCATGACCTTTACTTACAATATGTCTATTGGCCCGGCCTGCTACGTAATCGTGGCCGAGATACCTTCAACAAGGCTTCGGATCAAGACCATTGCCCTCGCAAGGATTGTTTATAACATCTTCACTATCGTCAATAACATTGTCGCGCCGCAGCTTTTGAACCCGACTGCCTGGGACCTGGGTGGTAGGTCTTGTCTGGTGTATGCTGCTACGTCTTTCCTTTGTCTTATATGGTGCTATTTTCGGCTTCCTGAAACAAAGAAGCTTTCGTATTTGGAATTGGATATTCTTTTCGACAAGGGGGCTCCCACAGCCAAGTTCAAGGAACTACAAGATAGACTTGCCAATTCGGCGTATATCTCTGTATCAAAGGCAGAGCGGGTCAGGAATGCTTGGCATGGTTGGCTGGCTTATTCCTAGTAAAGCGTTGACTTGTATTCTTAGTAGTTTGAGTTGTTTTTAAGAAGCCATTTGCAGTAGTCTATGCATTTTAATAATACTAATTATAGAACTCGTGCATCTAGTTGCAGATTCAGTATAAATATTAAATTTAGATAATGGTTAATATAACCGCAAGATAAAATTAAATATTCTAGTATGTCAAATTCACGCACTTTCCATTCCAACTCCGGAAATCTCCTTGAATAAGCTCTTCAAACATCCATCTTGCCAGATCCATCCGGCTGATGGTATATCCAACCTTGACGCCAGTTTCCTGCTCATCACTCTTCCTAAAAACATCGTCTTCCCAAATCCACCCTGTGCGCACTTTCTTTGTCCCCTTCATCTCCCCATCCGTCAGCAACGGAGGACGAAGCATCACATACCCACCAAGACAGGATTGCTTCTGCGTCGCAGCCTCGCGAGTAACACGCTCAAGAACCGCAGTGTCGGCCTGGGCCTCTTTCAACAACAACCAGTAGAGCGGCATGAGGCTGAGTGGTTGGTCACGACGAGAGCCATGTCCAGTCGATGAGATTGGAGCGTAGACGGGTGAATTTGTGATGTTGTTTGTTGAAACGAGGTCTTTTAAAGCTTGCATCACCGCAGTAGCAGAGTCACCAGTGATAGTGGCATCATCCATAGCAATCGGGTGAAATGGATTGAATCGGAGTTTCCAAGTGCTTGTGATGCCACTGAAAATGATCTCAGGGTCGTTGAGAAGAAGATTGCGGACTGTAGATACATCGCGGGATGATCCTTCGACAACAATGAGCTGTGACTGTTGGATCTTTTCAGATACACCGAGATCCAAGAGAGCCTTTTTCAGTTTCGAGTGATCTCGGACAACTACATATAACGAATTAGCTTGGACACCGAGGACATGGTTGCCTTGAACTTACGAGCAGCTGCTTTATGACCATCCAGTAATGTCCAAGCTAGCACATGCCGCAAAGTAGCGCCGCACGCTCCGATGAATGCCGCTTTGACCGTCATGATTTGATGTCAGGCTTGAGTATACAATGAGATGAAAAAGAAGTAATATGAATATGATACTGCATATTGGGCCACAATGAGTGATATTTTATATTTTACAAGTATTGATTATCATCAGTTCATTTTTGCGGACTTGTTGCGGAGTCGGGATCGGGACAACTACAGACTGAAAAGTGGCTTGCCAAGTCCGCCAATTTCACTGGCCCCATTCCACATCGTGAACCCGCGGAACCCGGGCTGTTTATGAGAAATCACAGAAAAGAAAATAAAAAAGAATTTTCCAGCTTTATAAAAAAGCATACAAGGCGTAGCAAGACTCTGCAAGGCCTAAGACTTACAGCGAGTCTAATTTAGTAATACTTAGTTAGTTACTAGGCATATTGAAAGATATCAGAGAAGAATTTTATTTTAGATGTGAAGGATTATAAATAATAATGGCTAGAATACTATGACTAGTAATGCTTATAGCTCAACTTGATCCTCTTCAAGCATATTACTACTAACCCGATGGCTTGTAATTTCACTGCTTCTGTGCCGACTCCTGGAAAGACTAGTATCATTCCAAGATTTAAATACCAAAATGAACAAAAGGAATCCAGCTTCCTTCCTCCTCTCTCAACTCATCATTAGTCGAATCTACTGATACAATGTCTCGTGGCTTAGTGTAATTCCCAACTCCATTGAGAAACCTTGCATCATCTCTTAATTTCCGCGTAGCCTCATGGAGGCTTCGACTAACACGATGTTCTGTTATTCCCTGCAGCAAGTTCCTATACGTTTCCTCTGCCACACTCATACTGGCTTGGTCTTCGATGGGCCATAAAGAACCGATGACGTGGCGAAACCCAGCTAGTTGATAGGCGGCAACGAGATGAATACTCTCATCCTGAAATCTTGATAAAGTGACGCTACCTGTCCTGCATGCAGAAAGGAATGCTAAGAATGGGCTCCTTTTGCTCAAGTTCACTTCGAGAAGGCTCTCCACCGTCATTGGATCTTTTTCTTTGTCATGCAGTAGCAAGGTGCTGTGTAATGGATTCAACGGATCTTCCATAGCATGACCTGCAAAGTGAAACATGGCGCAGGTTTGGAGAAGCTGGAGGATGCTCTGTTTCTCGGCCCTGTCATTTCTCAGTACTGTGCTTGTAAATCCATTAGTCGTGAAAAGATTCTCTATCTTCTGCACTTCCTTCATGGCATAGGGGAGGGTCGAGCAGCCTGGTGTGTTCGACATTCCAATTAGAACAGCATTATCTTTGCTTGGCTGGGGAAGCCACGAGGAGCGTGCTCGGGTCTCCAGAAGCGCTTTAATTGAAGAGCTGTACGAAGACACGGCTCGGTCAATCACACTGTCTGCAACAGGTGCAAAGTGCTGACCGGCTGCGTGGAACGGCAATCTGCTCAATGCGCCTGTAGGAATCCACCAGATGCGAGGCAAGGATGCGCCAGGCGATGGCAAGCCAATTCCAAGCCCTTCCAAGATTGGTTTGACGACAGAGCCCCAGAGCCTTTCCAAGAAAGCCTTGTCTTGTAGACGGCCAGGCGGCATATTCATGTCCTGAGGACTGACTTTGAGATTCATGATGCGGACATTGTCCCGCTCAATGAGAATGGCGTCGACGCCACTGCGATATTCACTCTGATTGAGCATAATAATAGGCCCATCAGCAGCGGCCCGGAGGATGTTCTGATTACTCGGCGGCATCAGAAAGTCCTCAAACCCAGGTTTATCTCGGATGACACTCAACAGCGCGTCGAACTCTTGACTTGCGTGGCGTTGTTCGGGTGAGGGAGTTTGGAGTTGATCTCGAAGATTGATAAATTGCTCGGCCATCTCAGGGTACTCTCGTTGTAGAGAAGTTAGATCTGTGCGCAGCTCTGCTACTGAGGAGGCTAACGATCCACGACCCATCTCAAGCAATCGAATAACCTCAAAACCACTTTTCCCAGCATTCAGAGCAGCCGCTGCGGCGTCAGAACTAAAGCCTGTGACATCGTCCTTGCTCAGGAGGCGCTGCCTGTCCGAATTTCGGATTTCGCGCATTGATAGCCTCGGGATAAGCTCAATGGTAGCAATGGCGGCTTCATACGCCGCTAGCCAATTCTTCATCTCGCAGCACAGATGAAGGATCCGCCGTCCAGCCTGCACGCGGTATAATACCGAAGGGTAGTGAGAGTTGCGGAGGGCTTCCCACGAAATCTCTAATACTTTCAAGGCTGCTTCTTTCGAGAGTTCTTTCGTGTACTGTTCATAGTACAAAGCGCCAAGGAGGTTTTGCAAGTGCGGTCGAGTAGGGTGGTTATAGGGAATGTCTTCAAGTATAGACTCAGCAATGCTAACAGCCTCGTTTACATCGCTGGCCGCATTTCTTTGAAGCAGTCGAAGTGCGAGGTTGCAGCAGACCTCGATTCTTCGTACGTCTTCGGTCGGCGTAGTGTCGTGAGCCTCGCGAAGCAATCTTATAGCTTCATCAAGGTTTTCCGTCTGATTGGTAGCAAAAGCACGTCCACCGAGTGCATTTGCGAGAGTACACAACATCTGTGACCTCCGATCATTTCCACTCATCATTTGCAGTGCCTCTCGTGACAGTTGGATAGCGCGGTCTATATCTTGAGTAGTATCTCCCTCGTTCTGTTCGTATCGTCTTTGTAGGCTTGCAGCGAGATTGCCCAACCACTCCGCTCGACTGTCTTCCCAGTCGGGTCCATGCACGGCAGCAATCAAGCTTTCCATAATGTTGATCGAACGATCTAGAGATTCCAAAGAACCCGTTAGTTGAAAGAGTTCATCGAGCCTGGCTGCCAACGTGCTCAAAGTATGGACTTCCAAGCCAGGTTGTTGCTGGATGGTGCCTCTTGGGCTACTCAAAATGGACATAGCTTGTGGAGAAGCAGCAACAGCCTCTTCACTAAGCCTGATCGACTCGTCAAGATCCGCTCGGTTTCCTTGTTGCCAGTATCGATGCCCTAAAGCCTTTGCATAATTGTTCGCTCGATAAGTCAGAAGGTGTCCATCTCCTGCAACAGACTGATCCCTGTAGAGCTCTGCGCTTAGTTCTATCGCCTGTTCCAAAGCTTCAGCGTCGTCGATAATGGGGGAGTTTAATAAATATTCAATGAGCCTGTCTGTGGCCTTGATTTGCTCTTCTTCCTCGAACTCTTCAATGCATCTACAGAGGTTGATGACATATTGGATTTCCTGGGGAGTACCATCGCCAACAAGCGTTGGAATATCTAGCTCTATGTCATGGGCTGGAATCTCTTCTTGATCTTCGAGGATGTTCTGTAGATACCGTTGAAAAGCTGCGGCACTGAGGTATTCAACGTTATCCATAACTTCAATAGGATTGCCACCAAATAACTATTAACAACGGGTTATAGATAAGACTTAGTCGAGAGGAAGGACATGTATTAATAAATGGTAATCAGAACATAAACCCTGATTTGCAAAAGACATAATTTTTAACCTGCTGACATTCTTACGTGAGATAGCAGCGCCGCGAACGCATTGGTGAAAGCTTGCAGCAGGCCCTTGACTCTTGTGTCCAATTATTAAGCTATCTTCTCCACCCTCTCTTAGGGACTGGGCAAAAGTGCAGTCTGCAGCTATCTGCAAATGTAGCATTTTATATGATTTAATTGGCTAATGCTTGTGCAATTAAAGACCTACGGAAACTCAGCGAAGGAAAATGAAGAACGCGTGCTGGCCTCAAATGCAGACAGCCTCGTTTTCAAGCTGTTAACCAATCAAGAGCTCAAATTACTTCATATACAAAGTTGAGGATGCCCAATGGCAGACATTACAGCTTGGCTCTTAGTTTGCAAATTAGAAGCAAAACTTAGAATTATAGATAGGTAGGAGGGAATTAGATCAGATATTGTGTATATACCATTATGGTCTCGCTAAGGAGGATGCAAAGGCAGAGCGATTATACTAACTAAAGTTTGTTTCTGTATGTATTATTTTAAGTCTCGTGTCTAAATATTATATTAATGTTGCAGGACTGGCTTTTACCTATGTCGATAAATGTCAGAGAAGAGACCTAAATAGATGCAAAGGGTTACAAAGAGTGGTACGGAAGATATCATGACTAGTCGTATTCATTGATGGACTTGGCTTCCTTTAAGCACAGTCCAATGGCCTATAAATTCACTGCTTCTACGCTGACTCTTGAAACTTCTTCATCACTTCCTCGTGGCTAGCCGGCATTAAAGCGCCTTCTGGGGCAGGGTTCTTGCTCTTGAAATAATCGCTCATCTGGTAAACGTTAGTATCATAAACATTACAGAACTCCTAAGACTCAGATGCAACTAACCTCTCCCATAGTGACCCACTCGACACCTTCATGCTTGTTGATATGCTCAATGATGCGCTCGTGCATCAGAAGAACGTGGGGTCTACCTGATACGTCGGGATGGATAGTCATGGGGAAGATGAATTCGTCTACAAGAGTATTAGCAAACTGAAAGATCATATCTATCAAGCTTGTTAGTTGACTGACCATATTCGCGGTAGAAGTAATCGAAGTGATCTTTCCAGATATCTTCGACATCTCTATATCTTCTGTCAGTTCGAGTAAACACCTAGCATCTGAAAAGACTTGCCTCGGGTTGACCCATCCATGTGAGTTTGGGGAGTTCTTGATAAACATCATAGGCGGTAGGTCGTCTATGTACCAAGACCCAGGTATTTCGACCATTCCCGTCTCCTTGCCCTTCGTTAGTGGCTTCATCCACTCCTCGGCCTTCTTGGTGTAATCAATCTTAGTCCAGGAGTCGCCCGTCCGCAGCCAATATGCCTGACAGTCGTGATGCGACATTGAGTGATCATACTCAATTCCATAGCTGAGCATTAACTCGGTCCCTTCTTCGCTTGTCTCCCACCAGGGCGCCACGCTTCCCTTGGGTGGCTTTCCGCAGAAGTCGGTGAGTAACTTCCATGTCTTGTGCAAAACGTCTTTTTGCTGCTCGAAAGTCATGTCCACGGGGTTTTCGTGGCTGTAGCCATGTAGCTGTTTTCGCTTAGTGGAATGCTTAATATTGGCGCAGGTTTGTGCTTACACCTATCTCGTGTCCGGCATCTCGGACCATAGCACACTCTTCTGGAAATGTTTCCAAGCTGTGTCCAGGGATGAACCATGAGGCTTTAATGTTGTACTTCTCAAATAGCTTCAGCAAGCGTCGGGTGCCAATCGTTCCCGCCCAGAGGCCTGTTCCCCAGAAAATTAGCAGTGAAAATACAATGCGCATTGTTTTACTGACCTCTGCTAATGTCGCTTGTGCTGTCTTCGCCTCCGTATGAGCCCAACCAACCGGCCACGGCATCGATATCCACACCGTAGCTAGGACCCTGGTTAGTGACATGTTCATTGGTTGAATGCAATCCTTACCAGACCAAAACCTTCTTTTTGCCCATTTTGTTCAAGTAATTGTCAGTGAAATAAATATAATATACCTATAAGATGCACTGTTCAAGTCAAATCTTTACAACTCTGTCAGGTCCAATGCCATTTAACTTGAGGTCATAGATACTCCCAAAACGCGGGGTTATTGTGTTACAGCCTGGAAATGGGACATTCCCCCACTTACCCCCCTGATCGGTTATCAGATTAGTTCCCGCTGGCGATATCAGGCGTTATCACAAGTGGAGTCACTGAAAGCGAGCCGTTGCAACCCCCACCCCCATTCTTGAACTCAGTTTCTGGTACCAGGCTGCAAGTCGAATCGGACGGATGGCAGTCCGTCGTATGATGGCCCGCCTGACTTTGGAACTCTATCGTGGAAAGATACCCAGTCTCGTGATTCACTACAAAGGTGATTTGACATGTATGTGTAGTTCTTGCACTGAACATCAAAGGCGTCATACTATTACAGCTTTTTTCACATTACGATACTTCTAATCTCTACCAATTATATCCTAAACATTGTTCATCATGTCAAAGGTTAGTTACTTGGAACTAATTATGTTCCCAGATCATATGCTCACATTATCTCGCAGTTCTCACTGGCTGGCCGCTTAGCCGTTGTTACTGGGGGAGGTCGAGGCTGCGGCTTCGCGTTTGCCCAGGGCTTGGCCGAAGCCGGTGCCGACGTTGCCATATTCGACGTGATTGAACCCTCTGCTCCTGAAGTCGAACAGCTTATTTCCAGCTACAAGGTCCAGATCAAATCCTACATTGTGGATGTAACCACGTTGGCGAGTCTAAAAGAAGGTTTCGCCGCTGTGGCTTCAGACTTCAACAACAGGCTAGACATCCTGGTTGCATGCGCAGGGGTCAACAAGAATGTGCATTTCCTCGACACCGAAGAGGAAGACTTTGACAAGTTGTTTGCCGTCAATGCTAAAGGCGTTTACTTCTCAGCGAAACTGGCAGCTCAAGCCATGATCGGAAACAAGACCAAATGCGGAAGTATTATTCTCGTGGCCAGTATTGCTTCGCACATGGCTATTCGATCGCAGAGGTCGACAGCCTATTGCGGTACCAAGGGTGCGGTCAGAGCAATGGTTGCACCAATTGCTGCAGAGCTTCAAGAGCATGGGATCCGAGTAAACTCAATCAGCCCCGGCTATGTCAAGACGGCGATGACAGCACCATTCCCGGACTTAATCGAGGGATGGAAGGACGAGATCATGAACCGTCGCGTCGCGGAACCTGACGACATCAAGGGGGCCTGTATCTTCCTGGCCAGTGACGCCAGCGCGTAAGTCATTGCCACTGCCTTTTAAACTTTCGATTATACTTACCAATCACCAGGTACTGCACGGGCTCTGATATTCTCGTTGATGGAGGTGTCACAAAGTGGTAGCGTCATTATCCCTACCTTCCCGGAAATGCAGAGGAAAGAGAAAAGAAATACAAAACTCTATTATTATTAGCCAGCACTTGAGCGTTTGAGGCATAAAGTTCGTGGCGCACTGTAGAAACGGGTTTAAATGCTCCAGGCCAGTCCCTGAAAAGGAGTCCCGATGTAGCCGTGTGACAAGCCCTGTAAACCTTATATGCCGACATCACCGGAGGAATTGACAGCGCTGGCATGCCTGTTAGGAGCCAAATGATAGCCTATTCATATGGCATAGGCATTTCAATGTCTCATAAATATTTATTGAAGATATTGCAAATACTCTTTTTTCACTAATAATAAGTTTCATTAGATCACGATCTTGCTGCATCTGTTGAAACACAATAAGAGGCGGTCTGTTCTTAGCTTAGTTCACACGCCAGCTTTCAAACGATGCAACCCTATATACCTGCCTAGTCAGGGACACTGATCAGTCGTCAATCAGGATCAAACTTAAATAATCCAAGGAGAGGATGAATACGAGTTTAAGATGATTCACTATCGTCCAATGGAAAAGGCTGGTCTCAGTAGACGTGTACTAGGAATTCCTTGCTCTAGATATATAACATAGTGAAATTCTTGCTACAGAGTATTTGTATTTAAGTAATAAACTCGCCGCGCAACTATTTTCCAATCCTCATAATTACCCTCTCTCTATACTCTCCCATCAGTCCTCAACTCATCAATCATTATGCGAACTATTTCACTACTCGCTCTCTTTGCACCACTGGCAACGTGCACCATATATAACGTCAAAGGATCATGCGCTGACAGCGATATCGGCCCTGTTTGCGTGGTTACAAAGAGTGTAGTTAACCCAGCCGTAGAGTGCGGTGGGAGGGCTGGGGCGTATGCTGGTGATGGAATCAATGGGATGACGAGCTGTACTGGCATTGGTTCCCCTTGCACTTATGTTTGGCGATGCTAGACATTGTTCCTCGGCATCTAATTGGTCAGTCTCGAGCTAAATACCTTGTTTCACATACTAATGTTTATATAATAGTCTCAAAACTCCCAGAGGCGCATATCGTGATGGTGAAGTAAGGAAGGAGGATTTATTGGTTCGAATCTCAGTACATATTTAGCTGAGGGGCCTGGCCTACTCACCACTCAGCCAGAAGCTATATTGTTTTGGATTGTCTCTCTGTATACTCATCAATCGGAATCAAATCACTTGTCTCTTACTCTTTCTCCTTCTCTTTCCCACAATCACACAAAGTACCTCCAACGTGGATCCTTTTCACCATGCGTGATTTCAGAAGTAGCAACATCCTCAGCCTTTAGTTCAACACCTTGTGCCTCGTTCTTCATACGGTTCTGCTTCCTCATCCAGAACCCCAATCCCAATGTGAAAATAATGCAGGTCACATTGCAAGCAGCTGTGCCAATCAGGGTCGGTGCATAGCGAGGTGCATAAGTTGTTCTGAACGTTCCAGCGGATAGAATGCCACCAAGATTACCGAGACCTACGAGCAGACCAGTCGTGGCCGCTCGTGAGTTCTCACTGAGATTGTTATTGTTGTGCCAGCTGTGAACTAGACAACTTGGGATGTACGCTCCAGCACACAGCATGAAGCAAGCGAAATAGGCCACTCCGATGTGCGCTTCAGCATCAATGATGGCGAGTATGAGTAAGCCAACGAGACTAGTGGACAGAGCGCCAACGATATGCAGTGTTCGTTCTCTGTTGCGATCAGAGCTCCATGTAACTGCGAGAAGAACCAGGAATCCTGCAACGTTGGGAGGCACAGTCAGAAGGTTTGTGATTACCGTGTTATATCCTAAACGACGGATAATAAGCGGCAGGAAATTGGATGTTGTGGAGAAGGCGACGGGGTATGTCAGGCTGATGACACACCATACAGCGAATTTCCAGCTGTTCCAGCTCTTGAAGCATTCTTTAAGATTGAACTCTTCTCCAATAACTCCACTGCCGTCGCGGAGAGCTCTCTGCCTTGCAACGTGCTTCTCTTCTTCTGTTAGAAACCAGGCACTTTGCGGGTCGGCAGGAAGCCACCAAAAGGCGACAATTCCCAACAGCACAGTCATTGTACCTAAATACCCCCTAGTCAGCAAGGTATGTTCCTAATTTGCTTTTGCGGTATCTTTGACTTACCTTCGATTATAAATAGCCACATCCAACCATGAACGTGAGGGTCTTTGATCTGGAAGACGCCAAACGAGATGAGACCTGAGAAAGCACTAGCAAGCAACGCACTGCCAAAGAAAATCGCAATGCGGAAGCCAAGTTCGCCACGCTGGTAAAAGAGTGTCAGATAAAAGACCGCACCAGCAAAGAAACCGGCCTCAAAAGCACTGTGAGCTGTCAGGACAAGTTCCTCCGGAGGTTGGCGCAACTTACCCCAACAGGAGACGGATGGCCAACATGCCTCCAAAGTTCTTGCAGGCAGCTTGCAGCAATGCCATGGAACCCCAGCCGACCATGAGGGAGGGCAGCATGATTCTACCAGAGAACCTCTTCAGAAGAAGGTTAAGTGGAAGATCGCAGAGGCCGTTTGGAACATAAAAGAGGAGGATCAAAAGTGAGAACTCTTCGCCCTTGAAGTTGAGGTCTTTGCTCATTCCGTCTGTCTCGGCGTTTCCCAGGTTACTCTGTTTTTTGTTAGAAAAGTCACTGGTGTCTGGGGCAAGGCTTACTCTGTCAACAGCATTGAAAAAGTACATGACGCTCAGATATGACAGGAGCCATGCATCCATCTTGCGCACTATTCAGTGTCAGCATGGGATGTGTTGACCGGTTCTTTTCGTTTAGTGGGTTACTGACAGTAAGATCTCTCAGCAGCTGCATCGACAACAATCTGGGATCCGGCTTCTTGGTCAAAAGCCAGAGACTCATGATGCTTATGCTTGTCGTCGGAAGCCATTGCGATATTGTTATTGTCGGTCATAAGTAGATGGTTCTCGTGTCTGAAAGAAAATTTATGATTGCCGGTAACACCTCTTATTTATCGTTGTGCGAGTATCGCCCTTTGTCTTGTCAGTTTACTGGCTGTATCATTACGGTATCTACTACGGATACCACGCTTCGCAAGCCAATGATCCTTCATCTCTACGGAGGGGAAACGAGACTACCTCAGCCAGTCCATTAGAAGTGGGCTTCACGGTGTTACCAGTACATCCACCTCAATTGGCTGATGCAGCTTCTTTCGGTACCATTTACTTGACATTCTACAATGACTTGCCATCGAAAATGGGGGCACTTGCTGTAGGATCGTCTCATCCAGCAGCTTTATCTAAGTGGGGAATAAGATGGGAGATAATCATGAGCCGTCTCAATGGCGCTTTTACCCCCGCCTTATCCCCATCCCAATTCCCAGCGTATCAATCCAGGTAGCTCGCTTGCAACGGCTTTTGAAGGCACTCTTGATAGCAAGGTTCTTATTCTATTGGTGTGAGTTCTGTCGATGTTGTTGTATTGGATGTGATTGCAATTGTAGCAACAGCAGCTTCAAACCCCCTACGAACCTCTCATTTTCTGTCATAAGTCTAGTAGAAGATTAATCGGGCGCCTACAAGCTGGATTTATAGTGGTAGAATTGTTGGTGTATTTCCATAAATGGAAACACGACTAATCAAATGTTGGATGTTCTGCTATTGGAAATAAGTTATCCACGAAAGATGAAAGACTACCAGCTGCTAAGGCTCTGGCTCCAACCGCACAGGAAGACCAGGCAAATCTCTCATTAGCCTAGGATCCAGTATCTGCAGCGCATTTCTGAGGGTTTGAATTGAGAAAGCTTGACCGAAAGAATTGTTCATTTAATAGTTAATGACTGATAGAGATATACAAGTAGTAATGGTACATCAAGCTGCAACCTGCTGGAGAGGAGTGCTTTCCACAGAACTCTCATTCTTTTTCTCCAGGCCCTGCTTATACAACTGAGCTCTTCCGTATGACTCCGCATAAGATGCCGACACGACCTCCTCGACAGTAGCTGGCTTGAACTTGGCCTCCTCCCCAGGTGCTTTGCAGGTTGGGATGCAGTCCACAACGTAATCGGGGTTGCCAGATACAAAGACCGGGATAGAGTATCGCTCTTTACCAGTCTTGTTGATGACGCGATGGACGTTACTCTTGTACTTCTCGTTTGTCCAACGAGCCATCAGGTTGCCCAGATTGACAACGAAAGCTCCCTTGGTTGGCTGGACCTAATGAAGATTGTCAGACTTGCCTTGTTCCAAATTCAGGTGTGGAGACTTACATCAATCCAGGTGTTATTCTTCTGATCCCAGACTTGAAGGCCATCGACATCATCTTGGAGAAGCATTGTGATAGCACCGAAATCGGTATGGGCTCCAATACCTCGAGTAAGCTTGTCGTCAGCATCCTTGGGTTGAGAAGGATAGTGTAGGAGCCTCATGGTAGCGACAGCGCCATCCAGGAAGGTACTGAAGTAGTCCTCCTTCAGGTCAAGGGAGAGTGCTAGCACTCGCATAAGATCAGAGGCAAGTTTCAGTGTTGACCTGTAGTAATCCATGGTCTGGTACTTAAAGTCCTCCAAATCATCTCCCAGGGCTTCGGGCCACTGGTTAGGGCCACTGTTGAGTTTCTTGTTGACAAAATAGGGGTGAGACTTGGGAATCTCGTCGCCGATGTAGAAACCTTCTTTGAGTTCTGGCTGAGTGCCCTCCTCAAGAATCTGTGACCTCAGCATCTCATAGCCACGGTTCCAAGTGTTGTTGTTCTTTGAAACCTTCTCTTTATCCTCCAGAGGGAGGTTGAAGAGCTTCTTAGCACATTGCAGGGCTTTGACTTGCTTGTCCACAGGAACAGAATGCCCCAGGATCTGGAAAAATCCATTGTATAAACAGCTTTCGCGGACCTGGTCAACAACCTTCTTCTTCTCGGCTGGATCTTCTGAGTAGAATCCTGAATCGGTTAGATTGGGAGCTGATAAGAGTTGTCGATTGTCACTTACCGGAGAAGTCAATGATAGGAATCTCAAGCTTCGCCATGATGGATTGTAGCTTTTGCGTTTATTCCAGTCTCAATTAATAAAAGCCTGTTGCGTTGAAATATTAGACAGATGATGCCAGATATAATTCCTAAAAGACTGAATGCATCTATATTAATGATGTTGAGGTAAAATAACCCACTCTGGGAGCGAAGCTTCCGACTCCAAGCTACTTGCTCACTGTTGATGATCGGAAACTCGGAGAGCTCCGGGATTACCCCCAACTTTGCATTGTGAGCATAACTTGCATTAAACTGAGATAGGCTTGAATGCGGGGGTTGTGAGTCGTACCCACCCTTGACTTTCAAGAGTGGGCGCGTCCTGATAACCCTTGCCGGACTGTCAGGATGCGAATTGCCGGCTATGATCGGAAATTGCCTGCTGAAGGAACGAGTGGTCAACAAGTTCATGACTAGCCAAGCTTGACGGTCCATTGCGAAGCAAAATAGCAATAAATGAGGCTGTATAGGAAGTTGGCCTTCAATTTACAAAGGTTTTCGCCGTAAACGAGAGCACATACATCCACAGTAAGTAGTACAAGGAACCAGAAAGCCTCGCCATGTGCTATTCACCTGATTGTATTCAATGATGTTATTTAAGATAGAAATGAAATTGTAGTAATATATATATATTTATATACTTTAAGGTTTTTTCACTAGAGTAAACTTAAAAAGACAATACCCTTACTTAATAAAACAATTTAAAAACAGTAAAGATATTTAATTGTCTGAGTTTAGGGTATCCCGTACGCCGTATCTTATCTTATCTTATCAGCCCCCAACGCGTCTTCCCTTATCGCATTCAAACCCACCAAGTCGCGTCATTCAACAACAAAGAACATGCAAGATGCTGCACGAAACTATTAAAACAAATATACAAAAAGTGAGAAAACACTGACTTGTGCTACTTAGAAAAAGCAGGTTTTGGCTGCAAGTGTCGTCTGCATTAAACAGTCAATGCGACTTTAATATCAGCCAAGAAAAAGGAACACCGCTTCAAGACATACGCTGCGCTCCGGAGGATCGGTTAAACTGTCCATCCAGGGGGCCATTTCCCTGTGTCAGCAAGGCACAGCCGAAATTCAGCTGGGCCAACGGTCCAATCAGATCATGTGGTCAGATGGCAATGCGCTGGCTTAGATTACGATACGTCCAGAACAGCGACTGGGACAACTGCATAGCCAAGGCGCAGGGAGTCAAGCAAGCAGGGAAATGCTGGAAATGAGATCGTATTGCTCATTCAAGCACTGAAACTAAACTTCTTTCTGGATGGATGGATCGCTGGGCAAATTACAGGCGTGTTGCTTGGCCCATTTCTCACAGGATCGACGAGACTAAACTCTTTCTAGTATTAACGTGCCGCTCTCAGCCTTACAACAGGCATGATGTCAAATTGCTTGGCGACGATGTGCACAGCAATGCTAAGAATTAAATCTGTATTTAAGAGTTCAAGGCTTGCCAAAGATTATGTGATTATCCAAGAGACATCAAAATTCACAGACATTACTTAACATGCGTTTTGAATCTTTGGCCTATCTGGGCCTTGCTGCATCTGCAACAGCCAGCGTCATCCTCTCAAACGATGTTCCTCTTACTGGTCCCTCTTTTCTCCCCAACTTTGACATTTCCAAGACAGATTTCCTCAACGAAGCCAAGGAAAAGTTCCCATCACTGGTCCAAGAACTCTTCGATACCAAGATCCTCAACAAAACAGACCTCATTTTTGCTGTAGATGTCTTTTCAGCCTCGACCAATGATTCGCTTTACAGTTACTTCCATGTCGGCAATACATATAAAGATACCCTCACAAAGGGAAACCTGACTGAGGATACAATCTTCAGGACTGGCAGCGTGACAAAGGTCTTTACTGTGTATGCTATCATTGCTAAGGCTGGTATTGAGGCATTGAGCTATCCTGTGTCCATTTTTCTGCCTGAGCTTTTGGGTAATTCTTCTAGTAACCCGCTGGAGAGAATCGACTGGAGTGAAATTACTGTGGGAGCACTTGCTGCACATCAGGCTGGCACCAGTGGCCCTGGAGGTAAGTTTTCGGCAGAACCTTGGGTGGTTCGCTGAGTACTGACTCAAACAATAGAATACTTGAAACTTAACCCGAACACCACTGGAGACGATCGCAAAGGTAAGTAGGACACCCAGTGGATTGGACGCTGACTTACAAGACCAGGCTTTCTTGAATTTATGCGAGATACACAAGTCCCTACTATGGGCCCTTGGCGAAGTGCGCTATACTCGGATGCTGGGTTTGGCGTTCTGACTTTGATCCTCGAGCGGCTTACTGGCCAAGAGTACAAGGACGCAATCAAAGATATTATCTTTAAACCACTTGGAATGGACTCTTCCTCTGCAGTGGTTCCCAATGGTTCGGACGTAGATGCCGTAGCCCGGACAGGGCTCAAGTCATGGGGCATTGACGTCCCGATTGTGGCTGGGTAAGTCAAGCTTCTGAATGTTCTGTTGGTGAAATAAACTAATGACAAGAAGATCTGGTGGCATCTATTCATCTGCCAAGGACCTGCGCCTCGCGGGAATCTCTATCCTGAACTCCGACCTCCTCTCATCTTCTACAACTCGGGAGTGGATGAAGCCTCGCAGCAGCACTGGCACCCTTGTCGAGCTTGTCGGAGCGCCCTGGGAAATCACACGTCTCACCCTCCCCACTGGCCCTGGCTCGAACCGCACCCGTGTCTCTGACCTATATCTCAAGGCTGGCGGTAACGATGATTATACCTGCTTTATCGCCCTTTCGCCAGACCATGGTATTGGCTTCTCAATTCTGATTGCCGGCGACACTGCCACACCTGCGCGTTGGCCACTTCGCGACGTTACAGGAACAACCTTCATCACAGCAGCTGAGTACGCTGCGGCGGAAAGTGCCGAGAAGAAACTCACCGGTACATTCGTCGTCAAGGGCTCTGAGACAACAAACATCACCATCGAAGTCACGAAGGGAGAGCCTGGATTAAAGTTGAAGTCCTGGTACGTCGAAGGACAAGACGTAGTTGAGGATACTTCGTCACGCCTCTATCCAATGGGTCTCTACTCCAACTCTCGCTCTCTAGCCGCACAATACAACATCAAGGGAAAATTTTCTACAGCTTTCCGCGTGGTTACTGGACTTGCAACCCCTGCGCCTCGTGCTGCCGTTGAGGGCGGTAAAGGAGGATTGTTTGACCACAGTCAGGCTTGGATGAATATTGGAGCCTATGGGTCGGCTGATGAGCTCATCTTCAACATGGAGGATACAACCGTTGTTAGCATCGTAAGTCCCTATGACGGGACGGAATTTGTTCGAGCAGACTAGGGGACGAGCGACTTGGTTATGTTTTGTAATATTTAAATTACCTTCACCCTAAGACGTTACTTATTTAGAAACTGTATAAACTCTGCAGGCAACTTTTGCTCTTACTATTTTGTTTAGACTCTAAGAGGGTATTAGAGCTTTATCTCTTTAAGGCTAATATTTGTAACACTGGAGTAAATATTGGATTTCCAATAATTTTACAATTAATTCTCTTAAATAACTCCGTGATACCTTGTTTCTGTTAGGTCAGATTTACGCGTAGGTTATTACCCCTCACATTGAAGATTACTAAAGATCTTCAATTAAACATCCTCTTTGAGTTTGGGCAGTGCGGCTGAAAATCCTCGTGAGGCATTTACATTATTTAACTAAAAGTAGAATATTGGGACCTGCATTAAGATGATCAACCTAGTTATCAAAAGTCCATCTGACATAACATCAATTTCGAACAACAAATTTACAACAAGTCGCTCTCCATGGTGCCTACAATTGAGTCCCCTAAAGATCGAATCAGCGCGGCAGCAGCCGAAGGAGAGCGACTCCTCTCGGTTATCGCTGCCACTGAAGATACTGCAGCCACTCTAACCCAGGTCAAACTCGACCTTGCTGCACTCAAAAATGTTTGGTATGATGCAGACTCGTTATATAGCGAATTGTCCGCTCGACTTGAAAAGGAACAGAAGGAATTTGAAGATCTACGAGGCAGCCACATCAAGAAATTCTTTGCTGGTTCACAGTATAAGGAGAAGCTCAACAAGGAGGAAAATGACGTGGTAGAGGTGCTGGAGTGGCAGGCCAAGGCGGACAAGACGCGCAAAGAACTCAAGGCCAAGCTGGATGACATGAAGGAGCGGAGACAGAAATTGGAACACATGGCAGAGCAACGTGTGCAGGCCCTGAATGATCTTGATAACCTTTATGCAGTTGTCTTTGATGGGCCTTCGCCAGATCATGCTGAAGAAGATATGCTCGAGGCAGAGATGAAAGCAGCTCAACAGGTAATAACCAGAATTATTTCCATGTTTTCTTTAGGGCATGATATTGACATTCTCAAGATATATGATCCCATACAGAACCGCTATAGTCAAGTGGCTTCAGTGGTTAACTATATCACAATGGCTCGCTCACGTGTCACCTTCGCCGCCGGGAGCGCAGCAAAGGCGCTCAAAATCTCCGAATCAGACATCTTTGATCTAAAACCCGGAGCCACCACCGGAGCCAGAATAAGAGCTAATAATCAATTCAATTCCGCTGTTGCCGACCGGAAAGAGCGTGAAGAGCTCGCCTTGGTCCGGCTTAGTCTAGCTGAGGCTTCTCAATTCCTCGCTCTTGCTCACGAGATCGATCCCGACGTCGGTGGGTTCATAATGCCCAAGGTCGCAGATGGGAAAAGCGCTGCTGGCAGACTCGACGACTGGATTAACACACCGGTGACTGACTACTTGTTCCATCGGCAGATTAAAGCGACGGCAGAGGGTATAGCTGCGGCGGGCGCGATTGTGGATGAGGAGCTGCGTTTGGCTGAGGAGAAGAAGAGCGTGTGGACTGAGAAGAGGGATGCTGCAGGTAAGGACCTGAAAGAAGCAAGAGAGAGACTGCAACAGTTACGAGCTCGGATCTTCGAAGATGCTGTCAATGGTCAAGGAAGCTCAGGAGTACCGTCTTATGAGCAAGCGACAGCAAATGAGCAGCCACCACAATATATAGAAACAGAACCTTGAGGCTTTTGTTATAGCTAATTGAGCTATCAGAATAACCAATCATTATTTATATGTTGACAATTCTGACCTTTGTTTACCTTATCAAGCCTCAGAGGGCGTGAAAGATTAGTCTCTCCGAGGCCAACATTTGTAACACTAAAATATCCATTGGATTTCTATTAACAATTAACACATCAACTAAATCAACAAGAATTTCAATTACCGGGCGATAAAGAACACAAAAGACAGCAGCCTAATTTCCTAGCCAGAGTAGAAACCGCATATAAGGCCTCTCCTTGCAACCATTCCAATAAACGACTCTTAAGGTACTTTCTCTTATTTCAAACATAGAATCTAGCTCTTGGTTGTAAGAATGTGTCATTTCCGAATCGCGGCCTAACGGTTATGTGGCTAACTCTTCATGCTGTAGGCTATGATCTTGGGGTGATCTTTGAAGCCAAGGTACAAAAGCTTCTTGACATGTCCCCAGATCTACCTTTTTGGGTGCCTGAAGCGGCAGTCCATGTTGGAGCATCGTGAACCATACCAACACGGTGCCGTGGGATGACTGAAGCCGCATTCCATGTTTGTGCAGCGTGAGCCATAGCGACAGTCGGGAGCATCGTTGTCATTCTCACTATCGGCATCTCCCTCTTCATCGTCATCATCATCATCGTCATCTTCATCTTCATCCTCATATTCATCTTCATCCTCATCGTCGTCGTCGTCTTCTTCATCATCATCTTCATCATCGTCGTCGCTATCTTCACTTTCACATCCGCAGCCATCACCACATCCACAATTACATTGCTCACAACCACAATAACAAACAGAGCACTGGCAGTCTTCATCGCAATCACCGTCACAAAGACCATAGGCATCGCAAGCACTGCAACAAGGAAAGTTCGTGCAGTCCTCTTGGGCTGAGCGGCAAGCTTCGCTGCAATACCACCATTTCGCCCCGCGATACAAGGCATAAAATGCCCACCAACCCTTTCCATAATACTCGTCGCACTCTTCCTAGCTCATAACATTAGTTCGTGATATGACAAATTTGCTAATAGAACTGTGGTGACTTACACACTTTATCCTCCTCTTTAACTTTTCTCTTCCTTTCTCATAGAGACAATATTCAGTCATATTTGTATAGGATGCTTGTGTGTGTGGAAGAGTTTCGTTTGCTCGATTGATGAATTTATGTTTATGGAGGAAGAAAAATCTAGTCAAATACTTATATTTCGATTCAGCCTGACTTGCCCTGTGAGTGTGTGAGTGGTTTACGGGCGGCTTATGTCGATGCCTCTCCTATCGGCCTCCCCAATGGGTCTCAGCTGAAAACATGGAATATCCGATATCCAATAAGATTGAACGTACTTGCGCGGAGTCGCATGCATTCTTGTCTTGGCAATCAGGCTGGGCGATATGGATTCTCAATGGTTAGAATTATTAGAAATAATTAATAGATTTAATTTTAGATAAAGGCCTTGATAGTTACTGTTATATGATTTGCTATTGGTATTTCGTGTTCTCCAGTTTATGTTACTGGATATGAGATTAGCGCTGAGGCGTATGACTTGCGAACTCATTGAATTCACCACCATTTAGATTTAATTTAGAATTGATTTAATTGTCGCCGGAGAAGCTCACCCTCACCTAGATAGGTGAGATACAACCAGGATGCTACTTAAATAGAGGACAAATAAGATAGGTATGAACAGAAAATGTCATAATATAAAGCTCTAGTTGTAAAAGTCTGCACCTTTCAGCCGATGTAATCAACCCGTGGAAGGGGCTGCAGAAAACTGCTCTCGCCTGAGCCTAGCACCACTAGGTGCTATTAGAACGTGGCCCTGCGCTATCAGTATGGCCGATGGATCAACTGAGTATCAGAACCTTGAGCCTTTAGTCATGGCTAATTGAGCTATCAGAATAACTAATTATTGTTCATATTTTGACATTTCATTAGTCTGCTTTGCGGCGGTCTAAGTTCAATGTGCCGGAATAAGCTCTCAGCCACAAGTCTCAACTGCAAATAACACACCTGGCTCACAACTTAGACATCATATCAAAATGTTTATATTTACACCACTGTAACATCCAGCATAGGAGCTCCTTTAAATAATAAGTTACTCTGAGAATAGGCAAGACCAATCCGACAAAATGACTTATCGCCATCAGCATTTTCAGATTGACCCAACACTAACATGAAGTATTCTCTGTCACTCTCATCGCCTCGAGTACTGTAACTCGAACCGATTGAAAGGCAATGAATCTTGGCCGTGAACTTGGAGGGCTTTGAATCCTGCTTAGCCCTTGACACATTGTTATTATCCAAGACCAGGATGCTGTCAGGAGAAAACTCCCATTTGTCTGTAAGCCCCGATATTCTATAATAGACGCTTGTTTGAGGGTCGTCGCAGGTCAACATTGCCTCAGCGATCTGTCCTCTCAAGAGAAGGTGGCCGGCTATGACCCTGCCGAATGGGTTGAGCCCTGAAACATTAGAGCTGGCTTCAATAGTGGTGAAGCTGGGTTCAAAGGTACTGATCGTTCTCTCTACCCGACTCTTGACTGCTCCAGGTATTGAGGCCCACGACCATGAGGGTGCCACATACTCCGCGGAAATGGTCGGTAAGTCTTGATAGCCTCTATATGCCCTGGCCCAGCATAGCCCGATACCGAGTTTATCCTCCCACATGCCTGCGAGATAACGGGACTTTGTGATTTTATGGACACGAGACGCGACGCCACTCAGTGCCGGCAATTTGTCAGTGATAAAGGTGAGATGACGACGTGAGTAGTATGTCACCAAGTCATCCCACATATCCCAAACAAAATTCATTATGTTGGCGTCGGAAGAGATGGAGCTGGGGCTATTAGGGCGCGAGAGCGCTGAAGCATTTGACGAAACCGCAGAGTCTAGACCTGGCGGAGGTATGCCCATGGGACTTTTGTTCCCCAAGATATCGTCACTACTATCTCCTACTGACATGTTGATATCATGATCCATATCCGGATTCAAACTGAATCTTAGAATAGATAAAACTTTAGAATAACCGAGCCTTTCAGATACTTCAAGATCGGGTATATATCTCTGTGGCACAACATGTTCTGAACACTCCCAAATGAGTTCCGACGGCGTGAAATAAATTGTGCGCGATGACATGGCAGCCTCTTGCCATGTCCACGCTCGCGTAAAAAGCATTCCTTCTTCTTCTGGCTCACTCGGTATACGCTGCGCGTAAATGTCTTCGCTGCTCGAACCATTTGTCAGGTTGAATTTAGTCGGCCGCCACCTCTTGTCTCGTGGGCCGAGAAATGGGATAGCAGAGTTTGGCGATGTGGCTGTTGAGATAGTCAAGAAGGAGTTTTCGTAGTAATCGCACATTTGCAAAGACTCGAGTTCCCAGTCCGACTGGCTGTCTTGAATGATGCAGAGTGAATCAATCCATATATACTCGATGTTTAGCGCTCGGACGATCCAAATCGCTTGCTGGAAGACAATCGGTAGAGAACTTGCATCGATTGACTTTTTCATGTTTTCTATGTTGGCAGTAACTGTCCTGAGTGGTTGTTTGCCGCCCCAGCAGTGGCTCAATGTTACATATCGTGCTGGGACGTTCTTTAACTCGACAAGCCGGATATCTGCGTCAGAAGAGCCAACACTAACGACGCGCGATGGAAGCGGTGACTCGAGCTGTTTTTTGCATGATTCGTGATTGGTGCTGCATTCTGACATCTGTGCATTGATGAAATTTACGGATGCATCGAGCTCGGTTGATTCGGGATATGCGCTGAGGATTCCAAGGTCAGGAATGAGTTGAGACTAATATTTGGGTTATTATGAGCCCAGATACTCGCACAGATGAAGCAAGTTATCTACCTTATCATGAGAATAGATGATAAACCCGGCCTTGCTCGCATAGCTATCCTCAGGATCTGGGTTCTTCTCAGAGAAGTACTCAACGCTAATGGGCTCACCCACTTTGCTATGCACAAAGATTTGAGTTGTCGGTCCATCAGCAAGGCTATTCATGGCCGACTTGAGAATGCGACAGTATCCACAATCATCTCTGAGGCTTTGAGTCCCGATAGTATTGAGTTCATCGTATTCATCGCCAGGCTGCAGGTCTCTGCATATAGGACATCTCTGCGTAGCGTTGACCAAGGCGTCGAGCCCAGCTCTAGGTTGGTGAGCGGAGTTCTCCATAGCGGTGTGCAAGTTGAATGAAGAAAAACACCAGGTGGGGGAAGTATATATACCCAGAAGTGGCATGGCTAAGCAAAACATGCGAGTGTAAGCGCTTAGAGTTGTCTAATTTAGCTGATTGGTTAAAAATGTAATTGCAACGAACCAGAGCCATTTTGCCAACACTAGTCCGCTCTTTTTAGAGCTGTCTATGAGCGGGATTTTTACCTACTTACTACTAGTAAACTTGGCGATTTTGCATCTCTTATTTATCTATTTATTATTGATAATATACCTTAATCTATCTTAAAGAGATATTAAGTAAGGTTTCTTAATTTAATATTCTATTCTTAGGAATACTTCTTTTATAACCTTATTATATCCTATTATATAATATATTACTAAGCTTTTTCTCCACATGGCTCTGTCTTTGTAAGACTTCTAGGCTGCAGAAGATTTTACCACACTACACCGTTCTTCCATTCTTAATAAATACTATTCCAATTTATAAGCCTCCTTAATGGTGTGAGACAAGATCAAGCACGTGGAAATTAGCCCGAGAGTTAAATTGCTACTGCTTATTTCCTGAGTGTAAAGAGGATTTATACTCTCTAGGTAGAGCTAGGTTTATATGGTATGAGTTTCAGCGGAATTGGACCGTGCAGCCGGTGACTTCCGAGATCGTTTCTGTCATCAGACATATAGAGGAATATCTCTCAACCTCGCGTGTTAATCTTTTTAACAGATATATCCCAGTCAAGCAACTGCTTTTATTTAAGTTCAGGTAGCAAGGAAGACCCTAAGCGAGAGAGTAAGACTTTCAAGCTATGCTTCCTCTTCTGCAACACCACGCAGTAGCGCCTCGGCTCGAACCCATCGGTCTCGGTCAAAAAGATTTGGGTCATGATCCTGCCATCTCTTCTCAACAGCATAATCCAACGCTGTATTCCCATGCATATCACGAAGATCCTCAGATAACTGTATATCTTTGCAAAGAAAATGAAGTACATCCTCCGTTAGGGTCCCCTTTATGGAACTATGATGGAGAGCAGTTCGGCCTTGTTCATCCTTTGACCTTAAGTTTACACCCCAGTTTGCTAATGTTTGCAGTACGCCCACGGAAAATCGGTGCGATCTAGCGGCTAGATGCACGAGGCTCAATCCTTCTGCGGTTTTGAAATCCGAGTCTGCTCCATATTGGAACATAAGATCCAAGACTTTGTGGTCATCTCTGTATTCACAGAGGACAAATGCACTCAGATATACGGCCATTGGCGACATTCCTCGGTTGTCGAGATCGTTAATGCCACTGAAATGCTCCAAGAGATATCTGGTGACAGCAATATCAACAGGACCATCGTTGCTCAGCAGATGATGGAGCACATTCTGTCCATTTCTGTCTTTTGATCTCAGGGCTTTTCCTATTAGAGAATCCGGGATGCTGTCTAATACCTCTTGCATTATTTTCAACTGGCCATTTTGTGCCGCATAACATAAAGCATTGACTCCGTTGACATCCTCATCCGTGGGATCTGCCCCAAGCGTGAGAAGCTTAGAAACAACACCCATGTTCTCGTTCATGACAGCGAAATGCAATGGTGTCTTGTTCTCATTGGTTCGCGAAGAGATGTCGGCACCTTTGTCAATAAGCTTCTGGGCCACCGAGTCAGACAAGTCCTTGCTGCGGGCTGCAATATGCAATGACGAAATGCCAAAGATGTCTTGAGCGTTAACATCGACGTCGGAGCTTTCCAAAAGAAGCTCAATAACCGCCAACCTTTGTTCCGATATCCAAGACTGGACTGAGCAATATTCGTCCTCATCATCGTCTATTCCGATATAGTCAAGGACACATTCTATGCGGTAGTCTGGACAGTTCCAGAAGTCCACAATTCCAGGCCACCTGGGCCCATAAAGATCTCGTCTCAGTGCTAGATGCAATGGTGTCTCGTCACTTTCCGAACGAAAGTTTGGATTGGCGCCATGTGCGAGAAGGAACTTCGTCATCTTTTGAGTCCCTGTCAAGGCAGCGAGGTGTAGAGGAGTCAACCCTTGCTCTGTCCGGGAGTTTTCGACAAGGCTCTGCTCATTATCCTTAGTGGCATATATCACTCTGTCGTCTCGATAAGTGGGTATGTAGGTCCGTCTCGCCACTGGCGTATCTACTGATATTCCGGCGCTAAGGAAAGTTCGGGCTATCGTTTCGTTATAAATGTTGACTGTGTAGTGAAAAGGGGTCATGTTCTCGATGTCTGATTCCATACTCACTTCTCTCTCCAGAAGAAGCTGAACGCATCGTTCCCAGCTGTTAAGCACAGCATAATGCAAGGGGCTCCTCCCTTCAGCATCCCGTACATCGATGCACACGCCTTGCTCTATGAGCCATTCGGTAGTATCTTCTCCTTGTTCGCTCCCACGCTTTGCTTTCAGTAGCAATACATTTTTGGTAACTTTTGAATCCGATAAAAGAAACCTAGCGACGGAGGGTGGCTTGACAACAGCGAGACGGGCATGTAGCGCACCGTGGTCCATTGAGTAACCCAGCAGCGGATAAAGCTCCCTCCCAGCCTTTTCACGTTGTAGATAGACTTCTAGCTCCGAGAATTCGACGTCGAAGACAGGGAACAAAAGATAAGTAAGGCATGACGTTGCAATTGCAGCATCTGCATCCGGACGCCAGAGTTCTCGTGTCCGCTCGAAGTAGTCTTTCGTCGTGTAATGAATTAGAGTGACCCTATCGTTCAGCTCATCTAACGCCACCAAGCCCGCACAGACGGAGACAAGATCCTCGATGGTAATCAAGCTCTCCTCATCAATATTCGAATCTGTTTCTTGGATGATAACCGCTATTCGGAGCTCTTCGATCTTGAGGGGTCTTTTTGCACACGTGAGCCATGCTAGAACATCCTTAGCGACCGCTCTTCGTTCTGGATGTTGACTCTCTATTCGTTTCATTGCATCCTGGTAGGCCTTGTCGTATGCGGATGATCCCGTTGGCAAGGCGGTGAGTGCGTCTCTGAGCTTTTTGATGGACATTTTACCCTTTAGAGAGTCAAGATGCAGGCGAGCAAGAAGGAACCTATGCTTTTTCAGCTTCCAATAGTGACCTCAAAGGAAAATTGAACCAACTTACATCCCTCCGCTCGCTCCCAAGATCGCTTTGCAGATATCCTCTTGAAGCGGCTGGTCATGCACGATAGACTTACGAAGCCTCGACATGTTGTGATGGAGGTATTTGCGAACATCGATATCCTTGGCCTGTACTTCCAGAACACTGCTTCCATTCAACTCTTCGTCTTTGACAATCTCGGGAATAGCCCGAGAGGTCGCCAAGATATTAGCCCCCTGCAAGCCTCTAAGCTGAGCCATAAGGTCTCTCCATACAAGGCACTCGTCAAGACCGTCAATAACTATAAAGATTCGAGAACGCAGACATGCCACAGTCTTCAACGCACTCGTAATTTCTCTAAGCGAAGGTTGAGTGTCCTTGTGCTTGTGCTTGCTATACAAAGTGCTTATTGCGGTTGGTAAAGAGCCCAGACTCTGGGCAAGCTGCTTGAGAATACTTGACAGAATGAGATTGATGGTTTCGTTGTCTTGGTTCGTGAAGTCGCAGTAATGATAGGCTATACCAGTATCACTGTCATTGTCGAAGAGGTTTAAAAGATGCTCGATCACAATGGAGGCTAAGATTGTCTTCCCAGCTCCTGGAAGGCCTGGACAGAACAACATTCTGTCTTGGGTTTTAAGCCATTCGTGGAACTCGTCAGAACCAAGAAACCATTCACCAGTTCCCTCTTGATGTTGATCGAATAGCATTCTTTGACGTGAACCATGGTCAACAGTTCCAATCCAACTGAAGATTTCATATCGCTCATGTTGATCGAATCGCTCGGTGAGATGATGAATTTCCTGCTCAATCCTGGAGGATCTTTGACTGTGATTATTTCAGCCCATCAGACTTTGAATAGAAGATACTGTCAATACCTGTGTAGCTGCATCTCCACGGAATTAAGTAGCTCAAGATTCAACGACAACCGTCTTCGGAAGTCTTGAACATCGTCCTGGTCCCAATTCAATCTTTTCCACGCTTTCTTCGCGTACTGGGCCATACTCGTACTGCTAGATCCAATTTCTCGATACTTGTCAAGTCGCGCGAGAAGATCATTCAAAAGACAAATAGAGTCGCCACTGATCTGTTGGAGGGTTTGTCGCTGCGTGACCTCAGGTTCCCATCCCGATAACAAGATGTCGATATCTTGGACAACGATTGAAAAGTTTTTGAGACTGTCAATCAAGCGAGTAAGTGGATGTATACAGGACTGGAGTGATAATGGCTTACTCTTTTGATATGGCGTCATACTGGCGAGGAGCATCCACAAATCTCTTTCGCGCTTGAATAGCAAGTTCAAGGATTTTAATGAAATCACCCACGCCAACCCCGACATTCATTTTATCGTTCAAGGTTTGAATGAAGAGGAGGTTTAGTCTTGGATTTTGAACTAATTGGTGCTGAAATGGAAAATACTTTATAGCTTCTGTAATTCTTTTAAGAATTGCTAGGTGAAGTTTACTTAATATAATATAACAGCAGGGTATTTAATGCCTGAAGTGCAGGTACGTATACTTTAGGCAGCAATGTGGCTCCCCCACGGTTGAAAACTGTCTTGCATCCAAAACCCTTGTTAGGCTGTTAGGCAGAATCTACCTTCTGACCCAATTGTCCATCTTCTTATTGAATCGCCGTTCCAAAACATAGAAAAGTTATTCTCACTCGCCTTGCACTAAAACAGCTAGCCTGACGAACTTTTTTGCAATAGCTCAAAGTGTATTTACCCAAACCCTGCTTTATGACAAGCAAGCCTCATTCTCGTTAAGTCTAAGCAACATGGTGCCTATAAGAGCTTTCGATAAAACACCATATTTGCCTACAAGCTCTTGAAACTCATCGATCATCCAGAGATGTTCGACAACGCAAGCACTAAAGTGTATGACCATATCTCGTAGTTGATCCGGCACCAGTTCTTCGAAGATGTAGCGCACCAGCTCAACTACATTGTCATAGTCATCCCCCTTTCTAGCAAGATCTATTAATGCTTCGTGAAGGTTTAGGCGAGAAAGGTCTGTGAGTCTCGTAATGGCGTAACGGTCGGCCAATGTGTAGACCTTAGCATGATGCACCAAGGTGTTTGTATGGTCTTTCGGTCCCACGTCGACGTCAAAAGGCTCGGGAGGATAATCCCAAGAACAGAGAAAGTCAAGCCATAGTGATGTTCTTCGAGCAACTCCCCTCTTCTTCTTCCTTTTTGCTGGTGAAGGGGGTGCATCTACAGGCACGAGATACGTTTCCAGTTCATCTGCTTCTGCTTCGGATTCTGGTACAGGTTCTGGTACAGGTTCTTCTGCTTCTGCTTCGGGTTCTGGTACAGGTTCTGGTACAGGTTCTGGTACAGGTTCTGGTACAGGTTCTTCTGGCGTGTGCTCATCAGGAATAGGAATATCTGATTTTAACTCTTCCTCACTAGGAGCCCATTCGGTAGGTGGAAGGGGTTCTGGAGTGTCGTAATCTCCTGTGTAGACGAATTGCCAGAAGCTGTTGAAGACTATCTCGTCTACATCGTCCCATGTGACGGAGCATTCTGATGATTCTCGAAATGATCCTTTTACCAGCACAGAAAGAACTGGCGACAGTTGCGCCACAAGAGCTGAGTGAATGGTGTATTCTGTTTTATCAGCTCCGATTAGAAATTCAAACGGTTTTGATGTCGCAGCGCTATTCATCCCAGTAAGTTCAAGGCTCGTTGGTCTTTTGTCCATAGACTTACGCCTTCTTTGATACGCGCTCCATTCTTGATAATAGTTGTTGGAGTAGCAGACTAAAATAAATGCAAATCACAGTTTTGTTATGTTTTATTGGAATTGAAAACAAAGAAAGCATTCCCATCGCGTAGCTGCTCAGTATGAGATCCCCTCTGTTATGTTTGACCACTTGTAAGTCCTTTATTGGTCCGCCATGCATCTGGTCGGCCTCCCGCATGCATTAGTCATGACAAATCTCTTGAGCCGGCAAAATAGCCCCGATAAAGCTGGGCCCTCTCGCTTCCTCGTGATTTAAGTGTAGCGCTTGCTTTAAGCGTGGTTTGGTTATGTGTCCCTGGATCGTTCAGTGTCGCTAAATGGTTGGTGTCGCCGGGAGCACGGTAACGAGTGCAGTTTGTCAGTCCTTTCTGGTCATCTCCCTGATCATGTGCCAAATCGTGAGCACCGAAATTAAACAGCTCGTAGAGCAGCCAAGTGGCGGGTCTTGAGGATTATGCGTGGAAAGGTAGGAAGAGATGTAATGCACTGAAGCAATAGACGGTTTGGTATCGCTCTATAAGTCAGCATCGCTGAACAGTTAGGTGGCTAGATTATCTTACGTTGCTGACGATATGGCGATACGGAATGACTTAGCGACACCAAATTTTATAGGATATTTTAGTATCGTTGGGTGTTTCCAGTGCTCCTTGAGGTTTAAGTGCTGCTGCATATCTGGGTTCTACTGGGTATTTTAGTCTCGTAGTATTAGAAGGACCTGGCAGCACTCAAATATACAGCAGCACTGAAACATACAGCGACACCAAGCCATCCAGCGATACGGATTTTCCTGATGATAGCAAACCATCTATGGGTATGCACTAGAGGACTGCGTAGTATGCACCGGAAGATGGGTTCCTGCGTACTTTACGCTGCCACCAATAAGGGTTATATCCCCATAAGAATTAAATATATAAGCCAATGGCTTTTTACTAGATACTATTTTCTAAGAACTCTCTTAAATTAAAACCTACTTAGAGTTTAAGATATAATAAGCCATTTTTATTAAATTATTATATTTATATTCTAGCCTTTTATTAAATAGTAAAAATAATA